>CAMOHE010025168.1:0-27333 GCA_946598075.1 Artocarpus hirsutus
TCCAAAACACCTTATTCAACTTTTTTTCTTTTTTTTACTGCTCATTTAAAAGTGAGATCCATAATATTTTAATGTTTTAAGTTTATTCAGAAACTAATCACATTGAGTCTATATTCTCAAATTAGATTTGATAAACAAAATTATACATTTTTCTAGTCAATTTTTAATTTTGACATATAAAATTATCCAAAATACTCTAAAAAATAAACAAAAAACTTAAAAAAAATATTAAACTAAGAGTTTTGATTTCAAAAAATTCAAAGTACCCTAAAAATATAGGTTTTTTTGTGTGTTTTTGTGTTTATACTTTCTATGAAATTAAAAACAAAAAGTATAGTTTTTCAATAAACTTAAAACAAAATATATAAAAAGTAAGAGGCTATTTAGCAACACGGTTTGAACTACAAATATCAAATTTTGTGAAAGAAAAAATTGTAGCAAACTTAGTTTGAACTTGAAATAACAGTTCAAATCGCATTTGATAAATGACTTATAAATGTTAAAAATATGTTTTCCTAAAATTCGCAGTTGTTAAGATGTAGAACCTAATTTAATGTCGTGACAAATTATTACTCTATACAAAAAATTACAGAGATCAACTTTTCTTGTAAGGTGGCGTAGGGGTTAGAAAAGAGACCACAAACCCCCCGTGGACCAAAATTTCATTGAGGGCAACTTAAGCATTTCACCCTGTTAAATTTGGTTGTATAGTTTTATTTTATATATATATATATATTTATATATATATAAACTGAATTTGGTAAATGACTTATAAATGTAAAAAATATGTTTTCCTAAAATTCGTAGTTGTTAAGTTGGAGAGCCTAATTTAATATAATGGATTACAGAGATCGACTTTTCTTGTAAGGTCGCGTGGGGGTTAGAAAGAAATTTCACTCAAGAATTTGATTGCCTTAGTTTTATTATATATGTATAAAAGAGTTGCTGAATTGGATTGTGAGAGAGGTTAGGGGAAAAAAAAAAAAAGTTAAGTGGTGTGTTTTTTTTTTTAAATTTATTCTTTATCATAAAGAATTTTCTACAAAAGCTGTAACATAACTTAACTCTTATAGTAAAAATAGACGATTGTGTGTTTTTTTTTTTTTTTTCCTTGCGATTTATTTGCTACCATGAAAAAATAATGATCTCGTATATAAGCAATACTTAGCTATAACACCATTTTACTATGTCTTTGTTTTTTTTTTTTTCTTTTTCCTCGCGATTTATTTGCTCCCGGCAAAAAATCATGATCTCGTATATAAGCAATACTTAACTATAACACTATTTTAATTAAAAAAAATTACTGAAAGATACTGTTAATGAAAAGTTAACTTTCCTTTCTTGTAATTTACGGTGCTTCTCCCGTTAAACAAACGCCTGTCGCCTGCCATAATTAGATTATCATAAACCTCATTTATAATGTGTTTAATATAATGATAAAAATTATTAATTAAAATTATTTTTATTATAATATATAAAAAATTTATACTATAGTAATTTTTTTATTATAGTTTATAGAAACTTAACGTTTATAAGTGGGTAAATAATATACATCACTTTACGTCAAAACCCTTTTAGACGTTTAAGTACCCACTACATAAAATAATAATAATAATATAGACTTCTAAGTAGAAAATTTTCACTAAAGAAATAAGAGATGCCGACCATAAAGAAAGGGACAGAAGCAGGAAAAAAAAAAATGAAAGAAGAAAACCAGAAATTAAGGAAATCAAAAATAATGTTCACGTGAAGGAAGACGTATCTGGTCAGTGCAGACAGCAGCAAAGCAAAGTTTCAGTCATTCAACGCAACAGACACAAAAACGTCATTCGTTGCCACCGTCACCGTCACCACCCAAACCATACTTTGAAATTGTTTTTAATCTTTTTTTCTGTTTTATTTATTTATTTATTTTGGAGTTCTTGCCGCACAAAATGTCTCCTTCTTTTTGCGCGTATAGCCGTCCGGTTCCCCAAACAATGGATTATGGACCACGTTTTTTGCTTTGTTTTCCCTACCCCAAATCATGTCAAACACGGCAACCACATTAATAGGGTGTTTAGGAGTAATTCTCATCATTTAATATTTATCATAAATAAAATTTTAAATAATATAAAATTTTTATATATTATAATAATAATAAAAAAATTACTACAGTATAAAACTTTTACATATTTTATATGTCATAGTAAAAATGGTTCCTTCTACTCTTTCAAACACCCATTAAATAAATATAGAAAGGAGTAAACTATAAAGAAAAATTTGAAGAAATGTTAAAAAAAAATTAGCTTCTAAATTTATGCAACGGATATTGATATTTTCACTTTTATAGTCCTAGTAAAAAAAAAGTCATGCAAATTCAAATACATATCAATAAATTTAAGATTTCACTTATACATATAAATTCAAATACATATTTTTGCGCTAGCTCAAAAGTCTCAAAACGAGATTAAAAAAAAGTCTAATTTAACTCATTAATCTTAAAAGGATTGAGGTTGAGACAATCAGCTGATCTCATCGTTCGAGCATGAAGTCGAGTTTAAAAAAACTTGTGTCCTTTGTCTATTATTATGCCTATTATTTCAAGAAGATAAACAAGAGTACATAAGACAGACAATTAAGATAGTGCATCTAAATTTAAAGCCACTAGTATGAGACTCAACACATTCTCCAAACGTGTAGAGACACTATGCCTAAAAAAAAATAAGCTGATACAAGATACAAAGATTCTCTTTCTATTAACCGTATTTTAATCATTATTATTTTAATAATAACACAATACTGTATAAAAGACAAGATAAAGGCAAAGAAAGAGCAAGAGGATCTTCTCTCCTCTGCTTTAAGTTCCATTATTTTAATCTTCTTATTTCTTAAAAACTCAAGATAAAAGATATATTGTATGAATTTTTCATAAAAAAATACAATAAATGTAACACATTTAAAAATAAATTACTATAACCTTGTGTGCTAAGTAATCTTTTAGACTTTTTGCTTATATATGTTTTTAAAAACCATTAGCGATTGATGGGAATTATTGTTGATGTTTTTTAACTTCCACTAACATAAATTCAAAATATCATTTAATGTAATTTTAGATTTTAATTTAATTTTTATGAAAAAAAACAAGAAATTAAATTAACCCGAGTCCCGAGATGCAGAGAGAGAGTTTTACAAAGAGGCTCCCAGCCCAAACTCGGCCCTTGTCTCCTGCAACTCAGACACCTCCTCCGTATCCTCCACGTGGGTCTCACTCTGACATCTCCCACAACTAGTCAACCACCAACATCCTCGACCTCCACTCATCTCTCGACACGTACCCCTTCCTCCACCTGCTGCTTTCATCCAATATTATATTATAACAATCCCACAATTTCTTTTCCTTTTTTCTCCTCTTTTCAAAAATCCATACAAAAATAAATAAATCTAATATTATTTTAATATGGCAGGCGCCGCTCAGCAGCGCCGTACAAGGGAATAGGGCTTACGTCATCCCCGAGGCGCGGAGAGTAGAGAGAGACTAGTCACATGACAGTTCCCTCCCAATCTCTGCGCACACGTCTCATCAGGCGGCGGCTCTGCTTCCTTTCACCACTCCTGGGCCCTACTTTTGTCTCACGTGTATTCGCCGCTCCACCGTCCGATCAAACCCGATGTAATCCCACGGTCAAATATTTGTTGATCCTTTTTGTATTTTTTTTTCCACCTTGGCTTTTTCTCCCTATATATATAAAATGAAAAGGCCGTGCCGTCTAGCCGACGATTACGGGTGACTGGGTGGGTCCCCCCACTTTACTTATTTATTTTTTTATGATACTCAATCCCAAACACATCCGCCCCTCTCTAAAACTCAAAGGAAGGAGGAGAGAGAAGAACAGTAGAAACAGTTACTAATTTCTTTTCCGTTTTCTTCCTCGTGTTTTCATGGCGTCTTCGTTGTCGTCGGGATCGTCTCGCGAGGGGCATTACAGGGGAGTACGGAAGAGGCCGTGGGGCCGTTACGCGGCGGAGATAAGGGACCCATGGAAGAAGACTAGGGTTTGGCTCGGCACCTTCGACACGCCGGAGGAGGCCGCCCTCGCCTACGATGGCGCCGCCAGGTCCCTCCGCGGCGCTAAGGCCAAGACCAACTTCCCGGCTCCGGTTGGCGCTGGCCTCTCCCTTGACCTCAACCTCCCCTCCTCCGCCCACTGGACCTCCCCCTCAAGCCGCCTCGTCCTTGGCGAGTTTCTCCACACCGGCGTCCTGAAGGACGTACCATGCTGCTCCAGCGCCGCGGAGCCGTCACCAGTCATGCGCGAAGCTCCAGCGCTCTCAGCTCCTGTCGGTATCGGCGGCGGCGGCGCGGCGAATGGATATTCGGCTCCGGATGTTTCGGCTGCGACGTCGTTTTTGGGACTGGTGCGTCGCGGCTGCCCCATTGATCTCAACGAGCCTCCGCCGTTATGGCTGTGAGTGAGAGCGAGGACGTGGAAAAAGCTGGTGTCGTTTTTATGGCATTTTACGGTGTCGTTTCTTCTCTGCCAAGCCTAATTTTCTCCCGCTCTTTGTTTTTTATATTTTACAACCCACTTTTTTTTCAATCTTTTCCAGTACGTCCCTTGTACTTCAGTCTTTTTTTGTGATGTTCCAAGGAATTTGAAGAAGCCGATATTTTTATGGTGTATATCTTCCTAATTTTTAGAAGTGGAGAGGCTTTTTGTAAATATAATGGTTCTTTTTTTTTTCTTTGTTTTTATTTTCATGTATTTTGCTTGAAGAAGAAAAACTCTTCGCTTATTGCTTCCTTTTCTAGCAAAAAAAAAGTTTGGCCGTTGATAATTCCTGAATCGGCTTTTGACTGCACGCGCCGGTGGACTGAGAGTGAGCTTTGAGCGGGTCCATAGTACTAAAAAGTAAAAAATTAAAAATAAAAATACATGAAAGTGTAGGAAAGTGAGTTATTGTCATGGGAGGAGGGTGGGAACTGCGAACCGCGAAGCAAGCGTGTGTGGATAAAAAGTAGGCATAATGGCAAATGCTCTTTTTAGTGTGGCAGGCACTAGAACAGTGAAACTTCTTACGAGGTTATTATTATTATTTTTTCCCTTTTATCAGCGTATGAAATATTTCTGATGATGGAATCAGACCCAGTCGCTGTTCTAAGCGCGTGTTTATTCTAAGTTTACGTAAATGCCCCTTGTCGTCTTTCTTCGGCAAATGCTATGCCCCATCCCATCAAATCAATCATTTTCCGGATTTACCGCACGACTAAAACTAGTTTACAGTTTATGTTTCGGTCATTTCTCTTGTTTCTTTTCCAGCTTAGGGCTGTGTTGTTGTCGGATAAATTCCAACTCTCCCTTTCTTTTTTTCTTTTTTTTTTTTTTACCCTTTTTGGTGTCCTTGATCCATTATTAAGTTGAAATTAGGCCCTAATAACAGAAACAAAAAAAAAAAAAACGAAAAGAATATATTCCCCTTCTCAAAATGGCACATATTTTTTTTAACATCAAACGGCAGAATTTAAGTTCATCGCTTTGTTAATTAAAAATATAAAATATTGCTCAGTATGATACAAGGGTTGCTCTTTGGAGCAAGAGAAAGTGAAATGAAGGCAGCCATGCATATTAAATTAAGTGGAAGTGTTATATGGGTCCGCAGGTTTGGTGGGGCTTCCATTTTGTAATAATATAATCGGATAAGCTGCTTTATTTTTGGGACGTCATTTCTGCTTCTTAAAAAAAAAAAAGAAAAGGAGCAGCTAAAGTATCATTCATTTGCCGCCTATGTGTCGCATTCACTTTTGGTCACTCACTCGTTAAGGTGAGAGAGAGAGAGAGAGAGAAAGAGAGAGAACAAATTAGGGCAAGCTAAAATAGTAGACATGCTTTGCATTTGACACCCCTCAAAGTGTGTGAGAGAACAAATTAGTGTAAGCTAAATAGGAAACATGCTTTACATTTGACACCCCCCAAAGTGTCTTGAGCGTGAGCTTGAGTTTGACCTCCGCTGTTTTCTGTTTACAGTTCAAGTCATTAGTTTAACGGTGTTTCTTTTAACGGATTTAATGCTTTCATTTTAAACTTTTGGCTCAAACTTATTTCTTGAACGTTTTCTCTGTTGCCCCCAAATTGTATAGGGTCATGACAATGTCATCGGTTGAAATCAACTGCATTTAGGTTTGGTGAGGATTTTATGGTAAAATGGCTAAAAGGGTGCAAAAGAAAAAAAATCCCCCATTGACTATTGCTTTGTCCGAAATTAAGGTAATTTTGCGATAAAGTAGCGTGGAAATTGGTCATGTGTGGTCATTAATGGCGATGTGAAATTCAACCCAAAGTTTTCAAACAACAGAAGAGACGTTAGCCGAAGTCGACAAAATCCTGTAACCCCAACTCTTTCGTTCATTTAATTGCTTTCCCTTTTGCAAATTTTCTTAGCCACAGTGCCCTTTTCACAGCCTTCACAAATTTCCATTGAATAGAGCCAACCAACCCTCGTCATTCAGTGTGACATCCTTTTTTTTAGCTGCGACATTGGAAACAGCTAGCCCCCTTTTTTTTCCTTTCTTTTTTAAGGGACTACGCCTTGTTAAAGAGAGTATCAGAACTAGTTAAATGCCCCCCAAAACCTTTTGTCATCTTGCATATGCTTTAAAAATAGATTTAAAATTAAAACTTTTAAATTAAAAATTATAAAAAATAAGAGTGTTATAATATAGATTATTTTTTTCTAAACACTATAACATATTAGAACTTTATATTATAATAACAAAAACTTTTAATTTAAACTAATTTTATCAAATACCCTCATGTTATCTTCCTTGTTTTCTTCTTTTTGAAAAATTACAACCATGGAACTAAAAAAAAAAAAGTGTATTATGCATCCTAATAAATAGTTCAGATCCGACAATGTGGTAATAGAATATTTTTTTTACACCTAATAAAATGTTACTCTCCTAGGCATCGTAATATAGACCTGTGTTTTAGTTGAACGATTAGGCTAACGTGCCCCCCAAAAGTTTTGGTCAACAAAACCGGCAGGAAGGTGCAAGGTATTAAGATAAGGGAGCTTTTGCCAGGAGCCCCTATAGGGCTCTGTATCGAAGATACCTATTATTATTACCTGCCCACATCTTTCTAGCTCCAACGTCCACTAGACAAAAGAGGAAGAGAAGAGAGAGAGAGAGAGAGAGAGAGAGAGAGGAGGAAATCCGGGGGAGGATAATGATGGGGGTTGTGTAGTCTCGTGGTGTCATTTTGCAAGTTCAACGTTGTTCATACGTCGCTTTGTGTATATTTGATTTCTAATATGCATATAATAGTGTGCATGTCATATAGCCTTTAATTGGTGCCTTATCGAAGTGTACAAAAGATTGCAATCTTCTACTCAAAAGCTAGAGATTTTTGAAATCCGCCGATGAATGAAAAAGATTGGTGAATAAAATATATAATGTTAGTGGGGCCGAGGCGGCATCATCTGCTGGTCAACCTCATCTTTCCTTCTAGCACTTCTAGTAAATTATATTTAGAGGAATTAACTAAACTAAACTTCTTGTTGTTTCCAAGCAAAGGATCAAAAGCAAATATGTTGTTGTTTTCAATTTAAAAAGGGGGTAAAATAGAGACATGTTATATTAATCTTCGCAATTAGCACCTGAAAAACTAGTAAAAAAATAATTGCCCACTACAAAGGAGGAGAGACGTGACAGAGTGGGTGATTAATTATGCAAAATATTATATCAATTTATAAAGACGTGGAATGATCCAACCGAAAAGCCATAGTTCTTATGTAAAGGCGCATAATAATCCAACCCAAAAAAAAAAAAAAAAAAAGCCAGACTGTGGGCATGAGATGAGAATAATCCAAAAATTTTTGTGGGGATGAAAATCTAATTATCAGAGAAAGTGAAACTCGCAAAATCCCAACTAACGGCAGTTACTATTTGAGAATTTAAAAAAAAAAAAGAAAAAGAAAAAGAAAAAGTCAGTTAATAATTTTAATTTTTTTTGAAGAAAAAGAATAGGAGGAAAGCACAACAAGACACGCAATGGCAGAGAGGTCCCTTACAGAAATCATCCAATATGACATCAGCAAACTCAGTCTTCACCAGCTCTCTGCCGCTACCTGCCACCACCTCTGCCTCCGCCTGCCGGCCGTCATTTCAACGAACGATTTGACCCACCCCTTTCTCTTTCTCTCTCTAACTCTTTTGGTGGTCCCCACAATCCACAAGCACAAATCTTCTTTTTGAGCTTTTAATAAAAGAACGAAAAAGTAAAGGGGTTGATTTCTTGGGACTTTTGAGAATTAATAATGGCGATGCCGATACGTATTGGGGGAATTAATAATAATTCTGTGAAAGAAAGTGGGACCCACTTGCGTCACGTGTCAGTCTCGGAAGATCAGACTGGTGACTACTGTCTGCAGCTCAAAAATGCGGGCGGGGCCCGCCACGCGAGCGAGCGAATCTGTCGGCAGCAGAGGCGTCACGGCTATGTCTCTCTCCAACGTTACACACCACACTACCCCGGACTCGCACTGTCACACACACACGTAATAAAAAACATAATATTCCTTTCGATTCTTTTTATTGACAAAAAACATGTATTTTACTAGGAACAATTTCTTAAGGTAAGGTGATCCATCAAAAATTAATTAAGGTAAGGTGGTTTTGGTTTTAGTTTGGCATGGCTCACGGCTATGTCGGTGACGGCGGCGGCGGTGGCGGCTTGCCGCCTCCGATGCCTCAGTGGTTCACGGTCGTCTAATTGGGGGGCATGAATGGCATGATCGTGATGAGTAAAGCTTTAAAAAGTCCATGTTGGATGATGAAGTTTGACTGGGTATGGAGCGGTGGGGTTTTACGTGGCAGAAAGAGATTCGCCAACGTGTAGGCGAGGGCTTTTTCCATAAAGTTCATTGTCTTTGGCCCCAATCTGTATGACTCCATAGGCAGTCATAGCACTCTGCCCCATTTGGAACCACAATTGTCATTCTTTCTTTTTCATAATCTTTAATGGATAGAATTAAAATATGACATATCGTTTTCTAATCTTGAAGAATCTATCAGCAATCATCGACCTTTACAATTTTTTTAATATTTTATCGAATGTGCAAAACATTTTGAAATTCCCATTAGCTCTAGTGTTTATTTGTATAATATATGGTGTCATTATTAAACCACAATGTTTTAAGGATGGAACATTTATAAGGTGTTTGTTAAGATAATTAAAATTATTGATTAGAATTAATTTAACTGTAGCATGTAATAGTTTTATATTAACAGTTTTTTTTTATTATTACTGTGAAAAATTTTTACTGTTTATAATTAAAAAAATAATCCAAACTATAACGTCAAAAACCCTTTTAATATTTAAAAGAATATAATATCCAGACCCTCACCCTCGTATATCAAAAAGAAAAAAAATGACTGCTCGTGCATTTACCTGCTGCAGAGCCGCGCAGGAACAGCTGTTTGTTGTGTTCATAAGCGAGCGATGACAGAGGGAAGATGCTGGAGGGAAACCATCAACTTTTTTACTATCTGATTCTTTGCATAAAAGCTGTGGCAAAGACTTTAGATAGCACAAAAACAAATCTTTGTTAATCTTTACAACTTCCAAGCACAAGCAAACCCCCCGAAACAAGTCAAAACGTGTAATTAGAACACTTTGGCTTCTTCTGGATGGATGATGGATTGGTGGTGCCCCACGTAACAACTAGTTACTATATTAGTAAGGTCAAATAAGTAATTTGAACCTTTCCTCCAAATATTTTAGTACCATTCTACTCCCCAAAACAAAAGAACTAACATATTGTAGTTCGAATTGTGTATATATATTCTCTTCAGACAATCTTGGACGGCTCAACCATCAATGAAAGAACAATTTTTTTTGTTTTTTTATTTTTACCTCTTTTGGTTTTGTATCTTTGAAGCCGACTGTAAAATTAGAAATTGCCACAAACTCCCATGTCGCTGATAGGTTGTGCCTTAGAAAATAGTGTGGATACACAACACACACACGGCATGAGTATAGATCGACTTGTAATTTCCATACCCTAATACTGATAACTCTTTACCATTTCAAAGTTTCCCAATTTATTTGCAATCCAATCGAGGTCTTGATCTACAAAAGCCAAAAATTTTCTTTTCTACCATTAAACTAAATAATCATTGTCCTGAGCAGACAAGAGAGTCAACAATCCAACCATTGTTTCCACATGAAAGATTAAATTTAGGTATACTTAGCAGACATTCACTAACACTACTTTCTTAAGTTTCCATAGGTATTGGGGGCCTAAAAATGTTCCCTAGAATTCGCAATAATCAACTTAGAAAGGAAATAACAGCCGGACAACCTTCACGATGTCCGGCAAGTCAAATTAAACAACCATGTGATGGCAAGCTAGTATTCAACTCCAACTATCATGTTATTTTAACGAGCATAAAAACAATCCCACATATGACGCTTTAATATAAAATTGGGAACCTAAACCCGCTTCGGTACGATCTCACCAAGTCAATACGAATGCACGTTTCTCTTAATACTTACCATAGGAAAGACTTAATACACACTAGTGCACAATTTAGCCACTCAAAAGAGTTTTCTTTTTTTTTTTTTTCCCTTATTTTTCTTCTTTTTGGTTTGTGCATAATAAATAACTATTCAAATTACTAATAGCAAATTCTCTCCCTCTGAACCTCCAGCTTGTATGTAAATATATAGCTGCCAGGTTTCTAGCATTTATTTATTTTGTGAAATGCAATAACTTTTTAAATATTTTCCGCATCGCTTGAACCAGGACGAGCATCCAGATTCAATTCATCAGCAACATCCTCATCTATCCTCCATCTGTTATTTATAACAAACATGCATAAACTTAGTACCATAACAGAAATAGACTAGTGGAGATAAGACTGAAAACATCTCTCAATGAATATTGGTACCTCTCAAGCACAAATTTCCCTTCCTTGTATTTTTGGTTTTTGTCATGTGCGATTACCTATTGAAATCCAAAATCACAACTCCTCATTCAAATTTGGGAAGTAACTAAAAATCAAAACATCAGAGAATGAAATAAGTGAGATAATGGGCTATGAATGTGGCGACGTGCAATCGGCGCTGAGATAATGCACTACATTCACCAGATATTCAATCATCTACAGCCCAAGAGATATTTATATTTTGCAATCAATTTTTACAGCATGAATTAATTCCGAAAAAATATTTCAATACATCTTTGTCTGAAATAATTAGTCCAACTACAAAAACAGAACAGATTGATGAAGATAGAAGGCTTACATATTTCCAGCCAAGAATCTGTCCACAGCAGCAGCAGTAGATATCTTCTACAGTATGCAAACCGGAAAGCATTAACCTCTCCTCCTGAGGCCCCAGCATTACATTAATCCTGCATAAAAACCTCCATAGCTCAGAACAAATAACGTATTAATTAAACATTGACATCATTGATTGTAATTAATCTAAAGATCATAGACCATAACAGATTCAAAAACAACTAAACAAGCCTGCAAATTACGAATGCCAGAAGTTTCATTCATTACAACACCCCCCACCCCCCCCAAAAAAAAAAAAAAAACCAAAGGATTCTTCATCACTCAGTGTTCCCGTATAGAATCCTGAAAGCAAAAACAAAAGTAGGCAACAGCAAGCATTATACAGAACTTACACGCTGTCGAAAAGATATGCCCTCCCTCGTCGGCAATTGAATGTCTAGTTACATTTAGAAATAACATGTCAGAGTAAAATCAGTAATGACTTAAAAAAGATCAATTAGACCTTAAGCGATACATGCATTATTTAAATCATTAAAAAAAGGGAAAGAAAAGCACCAAAAGCATAAGAATCAAACACGACTTGTAGAAATCATAATAAACCTAACCGTATTTGCAATGTGATCTAACGGGAAACTTCAGGACACTCATTTACCAAATTCAGAGAGAACGTAACGAAAAGTTGATAGACTATGTTATACATAGTGATCACTCAATAAAACTAGAAATTTTAGCTACCGCCTAAAATAACGATATTTTTTTTCATTATTTAGTATTTTCACCACTCTAACCATATTTGCAATGTGATCTAAAGGGAAACTTCAGAACACTCATTTACCAAATTGATAGACTATTACCAAATTGATAGACTATGTTATACATGGTAATCGCTCAATAAAACTTGGAATTTTAGCTACCGCCTAAATTAACTTGATATTTTTTTCATTTTTTAGTATTTTTACCACTCCAACCATATTTGCAATGGATCTAAAGGGAAACTTCAGAAAACTCATTTACAAGATTCAGGGAAAACATAACAAAAAGTTGATAGACTACACATGGTGATCACTCAATAAAACTTGAATTTTAGCTACTGCCTAAAATAACTTGGCATTTTTTCATTATTTAGTACTTTCACCACTCCCCCGCAATCAAAAAGAAGCTGAAGGTAAAGTCATGAAGTCAATTCCTCTTATGTTGAATCCATTTTAGTTAGAGACAAAGTTATCAGTCTTAACTATTGTTTTTAACGCCATAAATTGCATGCTTATAGCCTTAAATAACATCAAAAGTTTGTCATGACTTCTTTTGAGAAAGTCCTGCCCACCGCAGCACCTCAGTGGGGGGACCAATGGAACATGAACACTTCTCGCCCCCACTAATTTAATAAATTAATCACTTAATCAGATTATTTTAATATGATCCTTGGCTTAATCCCCCCAGCATAACTTCAAAATTAAGGCTTTCTCTCAATAACACTCGCTTCCCAAAAGTTCGGAACACACTTCATTATCTAAAAATTGGCTATCAAAATAGCAAAATTCGAGATACAAATTTCCCGAATCCACCATATGCAACAGTTTTCAAACCCTAAACCCTAGAGCAAAATCCAATTTATGCACAAAATTCCTCAATTTAGATTTTCAAACCAATCAAGAACAAAGAATTCATTCATTACCTCGAAAACGCGAAGTCTCTGAATCAAAAAGACGGGAAAAAAAAAAAGAGTAATCGGTTACCCGAGAGAGGACGTCATCGGCGAGGGCAAGAGGGGAATCGCAGAGTCTGCATCTGTAAGCTCTGCCCTCCAATTCAACAAGAAAAACTCTCCCCATTTATACTGTTTCTCTCTCTATATCTATCTCTCTCTCTCAATCCTATGGATAACCCTCTGCTCCGCTGCAACGCATCCTCCACCGAGATTCAACTTGGCTTCTCTTCTTTTCTCTTCCCTTCTACTCACTACTCATTCCGTCATCACTACTGTAACAATCGGCACAAAAAGTTGCGAACTATAACCGATAACTCTACACGGGAACGGGGTATTTCCGGTTTAATTCTTTTTTTTTTTTTTTGACACATTACAGTAAATAAAGCTCATTTAACTTATATATGTCTTAGAATATGGTAAATTGGTCGAGAGGTACTCAACTTTTTAAAAATAGATTATTTGATCCTTAACTTTTTTTTAACCGGTCTAAAATTTCATTTTAGGGGCAGAATGATTAAACTTAACTGATGTCTCAAATTTGAGGTCACATGAAGGGCATATGAGCTCGTTTTTGGTACAAATACGAAATTGCTCTCTGACAAATCTAATACTTTAATTTAAAAATAAAACAAAAACAAAATAACTGACAAAAAAAACTCTACTTTGGAGACCCCCCAACCCTACCCTTCCTTCGCCGACGCCACCATCTAAAGACCTCAAACCCAATCCGAGGCGTTGCAAGTCCCAAGCGATCTCCTTTGTCGCGAGCCCAGACCCCGCCTCATAGCACCTCCTCGTCGCAAGTGTATTTTTCAATTATTCGGTAAGGGCACAATAGTAGTAGTACTAATAATAATAATAAAAAAAGTTTCCATTTTAGCATGAACATTGAAATTCTCTCTCATTTGATAATGGAAGGTCCGTCTCATAAACCTCACTTATCCTCTTAGCGTTATTGATAAAGTTCATTTTATATGTCCAAACTTTTTTTTTCCAAATTTGATTATGTTCCTTTTCACAAGGAAGACCATAAAATAGTTTATATTTTTTCTTGCCCGAAAATAATAACAAGTATATTATACACGACAAATGAGTTGTTGTTGTTATTTTTTGAGAGTGACCAATGAGTATCAAAACACGACAAAATTTGCAAAACCAACACTTTGGTGGTAAATTAATTGGAAGGATGTTTCCGTTTTGGGACATATTGGTAATTTTATGGCAGTGGGTAACTTAATTTTACTTAAATTTTAGCACGGAACATTTGCTCGCAAATTTTTGCCCAGTTTGTCCATTGTTTTCTTTGAAATACACAGAAAGGAGTAATCTACTCTTCCATTAACTTATATTCTTGTAGAAATTTTTTTGGTCCACAAGCATAAAGAACAATATTTGGATTTTGAGTGCGGAGCACGGAAGTAGTTAGAGGGTCTCTACTGTAGAATCAATGGAATGTCAAATTATTGTGTATTACAATAATGTGGAGGGGAATCAAATAGTAATTTTGATGAAGCTTAATTAAAACTAACCGGATAGAGTAAAATTAATTTTCAGCGATGACAAATTGATATGTAGTGAGAAAACTAATGTGACATCAATAGGGTTATTGACATCATTAGTCCTCGAATTGCTTAATAGATGATAACGTTCTCCTGCTTATTTCATGCATAATATTTGTGATTTGATATAGGAGAGCATTTTAGTAAAATAACATTAATTTATATTCAATAACATGGCATTTTAAAAATATATATGCTAAAAAAATAAAAAGAATATCTACAACTAAATCTACATCTTTAAACTAATAGTACTCACATCTTAGACTTTGGACTCTCTGTTTTCATCGATCAGCCCACCCCTTGATCTAATAGCTATCGTAAACTAGAGTCCATCTTTTGTTGTAAGCTCGCCAAGAATTCCATTGTGTTCTCCCACGATGCTTTCCCTTTTAGAGTTTTTCACACTCTATAACGCCCCTCAGTAGGGTTAGTAGCATTTAATAAATACACATACATTTTACAATATTGTTTCAAATTATTTTTATGCTTAAAAGCTATTAGAAAATCAAGATTTGAAGAAAAACTCAAAAACTCAGATTTTAGGTTCTCTGTAAGAGTTTTTCCAAGTGAAAAACAACGTGTCGTTTTTTTATAGAAACTATATGTTGTTTTTTAAAAAATTACTCATTTTCTTAAAAACAACATGTCGTTTTTCAAAAGAGGAGATTTAATGAAATAGGATTTGAACCTCCAACCTTAAAGATAAACAAAAAAGACCAAACCACTAGGATAAGGGTAATTATTTGACAACTTATGTTTTGGAAATAATAAATAGTTTTCTATCAAGTTTGTAATTTCAAATAATTCTATTTTAATGAATATCAAACTTTTTAATTATTTTATTTCTAAATATTTTAAAATCGTATTCTTTATTTTAAAATTTTATTTTAACATATTTTGTACCAAAATAAAATTAGTATATTTTTATTTTTTTTGTTATTTTAATAAAATTAAGTTGAAAAAATTGATATTCACAATTTTACTACATTAATGATTATAGCACACTAATAAAAATAAATGATAAATTGACATAATTAAAAACTAGGATTTAAGTCAAAGTATGGTTATTTTATACGTTTTAAGATAACGACATATTTAGAGCTTACATGGCAAATTTGATTTTGTAAGCTGAAAATTATCAATGGATATATTGGAAAAAGGTAAATAATCTATTACTCATCTTTGTAAGGTATTTATGGAATTAAAATTTGTTATTTACATTGCAAGATATATATATATATATATATAATGTATATTGCATAGCTATTATATGAATATCATATATGAGACTGTTGCATAGCTATTATATGAATATCATATATGAGACAATAACATGAACTCGTCTTATATTATACAGCAAGGAATAAGTTGATTTGACATATGTTGTTGTAAATTGAGAAGCATAGTTAGGAAAACTAACTCTATAAAGAATGATTGATTATAGACAAATGGTAAGACGTGAAGAAGGCGGCGGTTACGTCTTTGGGCACGAATACCCTAAAAAGTAAATAGGGAG
This sequence comes from Artocarpus hirsutus, assembly GCA_946598075.1. Lineage (NCBI taxonomy): Eukaryota > Viridiplantae > Streptophyta > Magnoliopsida > Rosales > Moraceae > Artocarpus > Artocarpus hirsutus. Next base: position 16,065 of record CAMOHE010025168.1, read on the forward strand.
AAGGTGATGACGTTCCTTGGGTCCTAGAATGCACTGTATAGAAATCGACTTGATAAGGATCAGGGACTTGATGTCCCATCACCGAACACCTTTGGAATGATTATAGGGTGGTCAAGCGTGCCTATTTGGGTTTCGTTGAGTTAAGCGATATGACATTCTATTGCAAGGTAGATACAGATGAGCATAATTGAATCCTAAACTAATACGTATACATATATATATATATATATATATATATGGAACTTGATAAGAATAATTATAAGGTATCTACCGCAATTGAACATGATAATATTGATGAATAATATTGAGAACTAGCTAACCATATAGGTTAATGTGGTAATGAATAAAAACCTAAAAGTGAGTAATGATTTTTTCCTATTGAGCATGTTGTCACTCATTTCTCTGTATTTTTATCTTTTTAAGACTCACAATGTGTAAGGTAGTGATAAGAAATATAGTTGAGGAAGCTATGTAGCTGTATTATGTAGGAATTGCTTCATTTGTTAAAGAATACCCTTCATGATAATGTAAGCATTGTATGTTGCTTTCTGTTACTGTATTAAGATGTGTTAAGGGTTGGAATGATGATGATGACATTTTTGTATTATTAAATTTAATGTGCTATATTAAACTGTAGTTAATTTTGTTTATATTTTTATTTTTGATTTAAGAGGTTTTCATTTAACTCCCAGGCAAATTTATTTTGATGTTTTATTTTTAATTTTTGATATTTAATCAAATTATTAAAAACTGTTAGGCCCCACTTAGGGGCGTTACAGTTGTCCACTCTTCATTGGATAGATTACACTAACTGTACCTAAGAGGTGAAAATAACAGGGAATGAGCATCGACATGCCCAATAGGAAAACCATTACTTACCTTTAGGATTTATTATTTACCATATTAACATCTGCATGGTTAGTTTATTATCCAACAATATTATTTATTTTATAACAGTTTCATTATGTTCATATCTAGTAGATACACTATAATAAATTTTACCATGTTTCGATAGTATATAATATAATTCATAATTAAATAATTTTTTTCAATATCCACAACGAAATTGACAATCACGTATCTCTACTCAACATAACCCCAAAGGGAGCGCTTAACAACTCTAACTAACAATCCTAGAGTTGTTGGGTGAGGGGACCAAATATCCCGAATCCTTACCAAGACATTTTCTATACAGCGTGTTTTAAGACTTTCGACCCAAATGAGCGTTGACGCTTTCTCATATTTACCTTTTAGGGTATATGTATCCAATAACATAACCGCCGCACTCTTTACATCTCACCATCCTCTTATATCCTCACTAATATGCATAGAGTTGGTATTATCTAACTATGATTCTCAAATTATGTTAAAACATATCAAATCAATTTGACATCATTGTATAAATGCAGCACAAGTCTACAACAATTTGTCCATGTGATATTCATATAATAATATCAGTAAAATATCATAATTTATCTTTCGAAACAAATAAAAAATTTTCAATTAAATAAAATCTCACAAAAGTTGAGTAATAGATTTCCTACTTCTTTAGCGAATAATCTACTAATAATTTCTAATTTACAATACCAGCTCACCACGTATGCTCCAATTATTTCCTTAACTTTAAAACTCATAAAGATCATAAATTTAACTCAAATATTAACTTCATAGTGTGCCTCATAATTAATATGCTCTTGATATGTATGCAAATATTAATATGTAATTTAATTATAACAAAAATTAAAATTGAACTATACTTCAGTCCAAGGTGTTTTGAAAACTAATTTTAAAATAAAATAAATAAATTTAAAATATTTCAAAATAAAATACTTAAAAATAAGAAGCTTTGTATTTAGGTTGGCATCAGTCTAGTTAATAATATATATATAACAGATACTATAAATTTATCACGAAATAAGGTATAGTCTAGCGGTTGAAGGTAAGGTAAGATTATAAGAGGTTACAGGTTCTGCTCTTAGGCAAAGCAAGTTTCTAGTCATGTTTATTTTTTGTTTGATAAAACAATATGTAATTTTTGTGAAAACGACATGTAGTTTCTAAAACCCAAAATCCAAATTCTGAACCTTTTACTCAAATTTTTAGTTTCCTAACAGCTTTTTGAGCATAAAAAATGATGCACGAACAATTTACAATCATCATAAACTTATTTCTATCAAAGTCTAAGTTTTGAAAATCTAACCTCAAAACTTAACTCAAAAATATTGTTTGATCTTGAAAATCCACACACAGCATTGACATATGAGTTACTGGAGCTTCTTTTAAGTGTTTTTGGTGAAAAAAAATGTTGAGTTTTAGCCCTTGGGTTCTTTGTGTTATCTAGGTTTTTGGCCTCTACGATGTCAAGAAAAGAAGAAAAAGAAGAAGAAGAAGAAGAGAAAGAGGAAGACGTGGGTGAGGGAGAGAGAGAAAAAGAAAGAGGGAGCTTAATAAGAAAAAGAAAAGAAAGGAGTAATCAGCATTCGGATTTGAAAGGATGTTGTCTGATGCTTATGGGAATACATTGTCGAGGAGGGGTTGAAATGGAGCTTTCACTAGAAAATATATTATTTACTATAAAAATATATTATATTACACATATAATATTTTAGCATAATTATATTATTATTAAAATAATAATTTGATAATAAGGATAATAATAACATTAACAATAATAAAAAATATATATAACATATTACATATACAATATTTAAGTAATACATTATTATTAATTAATACTAGTATATAATATATATATATATAAATACTATAATATAAAATAAAATAAAAATAATTTAATACAATTTATTACATAATATAAATATAAATATTATATCAATATAAATTAATTATATTTTAATGATAAGGATAATAAAAATAATAATAATAATGATAGTAATAATATCAATATGAATAGTATAATAGTAATGTTTATAATAATATCAATATTAAATTATATTAATACTATTATAATTATAATAAATATAAAATATAATTATCTATGTATAATTTTTTATAACAAATACTAATATATTATATATTATGTACAACATTTTAATATTAATATATTATTAAATATTAATCCTATGATTATTATAAATTAAAATTTTCATATAATATAAAATAATTATTATTTAATAACAATGATAATAATAACATTAACAATAATAACAATTTAATAGTATAATATTAATATGAATAGTATTATTAATGTTTATAGTAATATTAATGTTAAATTATACACAATAATTGTTTTATTTTTCATATTTATATTGTTATTATTGTCTAATATTAGTACTAACATACTATATTGATACATTTATGTAAATACTATAATTTATTTTTGTCAATTATACAAGATTCTTAGTACAACTAAACACAGTAGTACATTATTTATAGGAATCTAATAAAAGATTTATGTATATAACCAAATGTGATACTATTAATTTCTCAAAAATCATATTATCTACTATATTTTTTAAAAAAATATAGTTCCTATTGATTATTGCATACTAGATGCTTTTAAGATTAACATAATTTTACAATGATGCGTCCATACTTGAGTGGTCAAACATTCAAATGGATCCGACTTATAATTCAAACAAAATGACGCTCACCAATTATTCCCCACATAAAACGCTCAGATATTATTTCAATAGTCCTACTAGATGATTCTTTATTCTTTGTCTTTTCCTTCTTTATTAAACTCCTCATTTCAGTCTTCAACCCCAAAAAAAAAAAAAAAAAAACGCAAACACCTAACATTAGTCTCGGAAAGAAGAAAACGGCGTCGTGGCAATTGTTTTGCAAAAATGACCCATAAAAATGGGCACTAAAGTGCGCTGCTAAATTACGCGGAGAGCGAGAAAAGACAAGGACAGTGGGCGGAGGTGTCACCTCACCAGGCAACAAAGTCGCCACACAACGAAAAAATATGCATGTAAAGCCAGCAGCCGCCCACACCACGCCAACCTAAAACAATAATATTTCTTACCACTATCGCTGATATTAAACATTATTTTTCCAGAAAAAATAAACCAAATTAAAATAATAATGTTCTTTTCCTTTCATATTTTTAACTTTTTAATTTTATAAAAAATAAATATTCTGGCGGTTGCTTTTTATAATTTTCTGGGGACCTTTATCTGGGGCCCGCAATGTGGCGCGTCACGAGGCTCCTTTCTCCCGCTCTCCGTGTGTGTCTCTGTCTGTTTGGAAGGTGGGACCCACAAGGAAACAGCTTTTCCAGAATACACGCCGACCCGCCGGCGTAACTGTCTGTCCCTATCCGACACGTCACCCTACCTCATGGCTTCTCCCCGCCGTACTACTGTAATTTTTAAATTTAAAAATAAAAAATTGTGGATTCCCATTTCTGCCCTCTCCTCTATAATTGAATTAAAAAAAAAAGACAGACAAAAACAAGCGAGAAATTGCTCGAGATGGTTCCTTCTAAAGGACAATAATAAGCTATTGTTATTCCTCCGCTACACATGGCACGATTTCAATGGCCTAACAACATAAAAAAAAAATGTTACCAAATCTTTTTTTTGTTGAACATTTATATAATAAGATTATGAGGTAAAAGCGTTTCAAATCTGCAAAAACACACATCGGGTAATAAATTTCTAAAATTGTTAGGAGACGATAGGTTAATTGTTATTTAACTATATTATATTTTTTTATTGTAACGTAAAGCGAAATGCAAATTGAGCTAACATTCACTGCCCCAATTGCGTTTCCTTTAATTAATATATATATATATATATTTTGTGACTCCCTTTTTTTACCGGATAGGTGAGTCTTCACACCGAATCACGCAACAACAATTTTGAGGTAAGAAACCAAAAAATGGCTGCTGAATTAGCTAAAATTTGTTATCACATATTAAATACGTGAAATAATGGGAAAGCAAAAATCTTGTGCGTAGATATCCACGATCATAAAAGGGCATGGACCCCACTTGAAGCGGCAGCGGCGCATCCCCACTTTTTTTTTTTGCACTCGCAGCGCCCGCCTCCCACGTGGGTCCCAGCTTTGTCCCATTCCCAGCTTTTTCGCGTTGCTAAGCAACTCTATTTTATTTGTTTTTCTTTTTTTAACTTCTTTTGATATCTCATATGTAATAAATTTAATTTAATTTAATTTTGTCACGGTCAGGCAAAGATCGGACGGCTGTACATCACGTGCAGTTCGGCCTCGAATCTCGAAGAATGCCCAGTCAAACATGGAATTACTTTCGGTCTCAGGCCCAGAAAACCGCCCCGCCCCCCGCCAATCCTCACGCGCCTTAATTGCCCCTTTTGACCGCCAAGAGCGCGCCACGTTACCCCCAACACATTTATTGGCGAATTTAGGACCGATCATCCAGTACTACCGGCCCTCCTTACAAAATAATGAGCTCACATAAAATGAAATCTAAGCCTAACAAAAAAGGAAAAAATGTTGTATAATATTACGTGTATAATAACCTCTCACATGAACAAAGATTACGTTTAAAAGTAGTCCCTTCAAAAAAAATTTTTGGCGAAAGTCCTTTTTTTTTTTTTTTTGTTTTTAAGTATCAAAAAACTAATTTTTTAGGTATCAAAACAGTTTCAATTTTTTTTGTTTTAGGTTCCTCTCTTAGATACAGTCATTTTTCTTCTTTTTTTGAAAAAATTGAAACAGTTTCAATACTCAAGAAAAACCCTTTTTTTAATAAAAAAAAATCATTTACTTAATTTCAAATTTTCTTTTAACCTTTTTTTCAAATTTTCTCCCTACATTTGGCAAATGTGAATGGTTGAAAAATTATTCCAACGTAGATCGCTTAGAAGAACCCAGCCACATAAACCAAACGGTGGATGAGCCCTTCTTTTAATTACAGAAAAACAAAGGAGAAAACAAAACAGAAGGATAAGAAATTGTTTTTGATGTTCCGCTTTATTGGCAGAGGAAATTCTTTGATTATCTTCTCCATTGAGGCTGAAATTCTGATTTATTAAGTACTAATTGCAGAATATTAAGTACAAATTGCAGAATAAAGATGTGTATACAGAAATATTACCTTGTTCAAATTTAAACGAGACAATCCAATTAAATGTTTAACCTTTTGCAGTTATTGAAGTGAGAGAAAGAATTTATCAGAAATAGATTAAAAAAAAAGAGACAAAAAAGGTTAAAAAAAATTGATTGAAGGGACAAAAAGAGCCGACACGATGGCTACGCCAACGGCAACGCAGATTCTAACATGGAGTTCCAATTCAAAGTACGGTCTCGGCGTCGGCCCAATGCATAAGCGCCAAACAACACAACCAGTGCGCTACTTGTACCGACACGGATCACGTGCAAATTCGCCCGCGACAAATGGAGAGAATTATCGGATGAGATTAATTTCTTTTTTTTTTTTTACTCGTCGGAGAAAAAAAATTTATTGAATGAGAATCAGATAGTAAATACTAAGCACCATTGAGAATTTTCGGAGTCAATTGATTGATAGAAAAAAAAAAAAAAACTGCCGAAATAAGATATTACATCTTAAAAAGAGAATTCTAGCTGATAACAACAGACTGAAACTCGGTTGCTTCTTCCGTTGAAAAAAAAGGCAGATCAGCTAAACGGTGTATTCACATAAAAGCGTTAATCCCTCTTGCTCTCGAGGATTTTTTGTTGTATTTTTTTTCTGCTTTTAACTTTCCTTTCTTTTTCTGCTATTTTTCTATTTTCAAAAATTTAAAAATAAAAACTGAAATTGAAATATAGCAATCTCCGGCGACTGTGTTACGATCGGAAAAAAACTACGCAACTTCCGGTGGCGGGAGGTTAAGGTCGAGATCTAGGACGCGGCGCGGCGCATCGTGATGGTTCAGATCGATGACGGAGGACGAATCGGAGTCGCTTTGGACTCCGCCGCCTAACGAACCGGAGTGAAAATTGCTCAACGTCTGGTGATCGAACCTCAGCCGTTGATACGGGTGGCTCTTTACCATCCCAGCACGGACGACGGCGTCCAAGTACAGGACGTGGTTCGGCGCCGGCATGCCGAAGACCGTCCCCATCGCCGGCACCTGCTGGAATGGGAATCTGACGGTGGAGGTGAATCCATGGCCGAGGTTGAGATCCAGCGGGGAAGAGTCCATGAGAGCCGGCTCGCGGCAGGAGGACTCGACGGTGCTGCTCTGGCTAGGGCTCTGGTTCTTATTAGTGCCGACTTTCATGAGGTTGATATTGTTCTCGTTGGCGTTGTTCTCCGACGAAGGGAGAGGGAAATTGGTCTTGGCCTTGACGCCGCGGAACTCCCTGGCGGCGGCGTCGTAGGCGCGGGCGGCTTCCTCAGCGGTGTCGAAGGTGCCGAGCCAGACGCGGCTTTTCTTCCCTGGGTCCCTGATCTCAGCGGCGTATCTCCCCCACGGCCTCTTCCTCACTCCTCTGTAATGAGCCTCCTTCGCTATGCCGTTAACTTTAACGGCAACAGCAGCGGCGGCCGTCTTTTCTCTCGGCGCCATTTCTCAATTATGGAAAAGACCCAGAGCTTTTGTGTTAGAAAAAAAAAGAAAATGAAAAAGAGAAAGGAAAAACGGTGTTTGGTTTAGTTGGGGCAGAGAAAGGGGAGACGGAAAAGGAGGTGGGAGTTGGAGGTAGGGTCGTAATGGGGGTGAGAGAAAGGAGGAGTTTGGTTATATAGAAGGGGTTGAGGTGAGAGAAAGAGAGGGGCTACACAGACAGTCAACGAGGGATTTGACTGAGAAAAGAGAGAAAATGGGGTGGGGACATAGGCTTGGTTCGGCCTTGTGGGTTGGAGGGCGGCTGCCCATGAAGGAGCGTAATTGTGGATTTTTTTAATTTTTTTGGATTGTTAAATAGTTGAGTTCCCGAATTACGTGGCATGTGGGCTGTCGAGCAAGCAGAGCATCATCATTATTATCATTTTATCTAACGGTTGCAAACGCCACCATTCATTGCGTGCGGTGATGCATCCCACCCACCGCCCTTTTCTCACTCTCCATCCCCCTCGCGTGTCCAACCCACCATCCTCCCTCGTGTCTTTTTCGTCCTTGTTCTTTTTTATCAAGATTATTTGGAAATTTCCGACACAAGTTTGTTATTCCCATTTTTTTTAAAATACTATGTAATTAATGTTTTACATCTATATATATGTATACATATTAGAAGAAAGTGTTAGAATTTTCATGTTATTATTTAAACAACAAATATAATATTTTACAAATAAAAATCCAACAGTATAATTTAGAACTAAAACTTCCACAAATTATTTAAGGGTTTATTTTTATTTTGATATAGTGAAAAGTTTTTTTTAATTATAAAACAGTACTCCTCCTTAAATTTAGTTTATTTTCGTGAGAATTATGGGGTGATAAGTAATTAAGACTTACTCTGTGTTTGATGGGATGGATAGAAAAAAGAAAAAAAAGAGAAATGAAATACCTGGGTGAAAGAAATAAAATGATGAAACGATGATTTTCTATATGTTGTCTGGTTGAAGAGAAAGAAAAGTTAAGAGAAAACGTCAATTTTAGTGCATTTTATAATAATATCCAAATACAAATAAAAACATGATGAATAGATGAGGTTAAAATTGTTATTTTACACCTTATTTGCTTGTCAAACTTTTTCCCTCCTCTTTTCTTTTTAAAGTTGGGATGACTAAAAACTGATAGGTCCATGGATTTTTATTTTCCTTCCTTCCTCCTCTCTACCAAACAACCTGAAATTCCAATTTCCTCTATAAAATCCTTCATCTAATTTTTTTCCTCTCCCTTTTCCACCCTATCAACACAGGCTTAAGGTAGCGCGTTGAAACAGGTGTGTACTTCAAGGAAACTGGTAATAGCCGGTAAGAACAAGTTGTGTCGGCACAATCTGTTATCTCGCCGCATGATTTGGATCCTTCTGTTCTCTTTCTTTTTTGCTTTTTTAGTTTTAATTATAAATTTTTGTTCGGGTCACTTTCTGTCTCTGTCTTAGTCATTCACGGAGAGGTGGCTGCTTTGCCGCCCAAGCGCGCTCTCTCTCCCCCACCAGCGCCTCACAACATTTAACCCACCCCCCTTTTTTTTTAATATATCAAATACACTCCCATTGAACCGCTCGCTTAGACCACCAAGCAGCCAGTCATATCTCCCCACACGTCCCTACTCTTTACGCTTGTTTCGGCAAACCGGATGCCCCTCACGCAACCACAGCACTGTTACTCTCTGACTGCCAGTACCAGATTTCTCCTTCCCCGACATTTTCCGTCCCCTCCACCTCAATCGTCTACGTTTCGTGGACTCCACGCGCTTTCAAATTTAACGTCTTGTCCTTGCTGGTTTGCAGTTTTGCTTCTGCCACTCCGAACCTCGTGGAGTGGGGTCCGGCCCGGTCGGTGTTACAAAGGGGAGGAAAAGTTATCATGGGGCGTCTTTCGTGTTGTCATTGTGTTATCATCAATTTCGGTCTTTATTTTTCTAAAACATAATAAAAGATGGGAGTTTGTTTGATGAAAATTTTCTTTGATTCTCACGTGCGAGGGTTTTCTATTTCTATTTAATGTCATAAATGGTTGTTATTGATTTTGGAACATTTAAAGAATGTTTGATATTATTTTTAAAATAGATAAAAATATTTTTATTTTAAAAAATAATAATTTTTAAAAATTTATATTGAGAGTGTTTTTAAAATTTTTTTTAAAAAAAATATATAAAAATATTACTAAAAATTCTAATAATAAAAACAAATGGGACTTAATATTTTTTTTCTTCTTTTTTTTTTTTTGGCGTGCTATTTGGCTTTATAAGTAAAAATATTACGTGATGTCTTCATTTTATTCATATTTAAACGGCAAACTCTGCTGCAGTTAGATTTCAAGGAATGCTAATTGCTAAGTTAATGCTTTGAAGTTTACTTAATAAATATGGTGTACTCCAAAATTAGACGTGGCTTTAGCATGAAATATGGTCTCCTTTTTTATTTTATTTTTTAAGCAATAAATACAATTTTAACTTGGGTTGGGTACGAATATGACATTGTCTAATTAAAGGCTACTTAAGTGCTACACCGCATCGTCGGTTAGAATATTTAGCTAGAGTTAATGTCATGTCAGAGGCAAAGGGGGATTTTCTCAAAATAAATATTGGATACAAAGTTTGCTTAACCTATTTTTATATGTTTAGCTGTAAAGCATTTAATTTCCTTCCCAACAAAGACAAAATAATTAAAATAAATAAAAAAATGATAACGCATTCAATTTAAAATATTTTAGGATCTAGGATTTTTTTTTTTTTTTTTGAATGGGGTGATTTTCATTATAACTAAGACAAATATATAATCAGACTCAAACAGCTACTCAAGCCGGAAGACTTCGACCCCTTAAGATGGGGACCGAATATAGATATCGAGACCCAGAGAGGAAAAGCTTGCTCGATACAAACAAAAAAGCTCGCCCAAAGCTCATTTCTAGAACCCACATCAGTCAACAAGAGAGACCCAATGAACAAAGTCAAACCCTTCTCAGTGAGGGTACACACGACAAGACTTAATACTAAAGTCTAGCTCGACTTCTAAATATCTTTCATCATTACTAGACGGAGGAGACATAATTAAACTTAGAGGAAAGTAGTCCCCCTCCATTATTACGCACAAATATAACAGTATCGAAACCAAAATCGACTTCTGCTGTTGCCATCACTGTCTCTTCCATTTCTAGCTGGTTGTGAGTAATTCCTAGGGGTGAACAACGGGCGATTTGGTGGTTTTTGGGGGGTACGGTGCGGTTTTTTAGGATGACGGGTTGGCGATTAACCAACCCACAAACCGCCCACCACATGGCGGGTGGTTTCGGTTTGGTTTTGGGTGGTTGTGGGCGGGTGCGGGTGGGTTGAGGCGGTTTAAACCTATGCTATTGCCTAATGTAATTTTTTAGACCTTTTTTTTTTAAGTGAAGAAAATTTGTAGAAGATATAAGATGATAATACATAAAGCATTCTTAACAACAAGCAAGCTTGATGTCTAAAGACAGTGACCATATTCAAAAGTACAAATTAAGAAACATAATCATTCACTGCAACAAGAAACGTCAACTACAGATGAAGTGATGAACAAAGTCAAGAGTTCATAAAAATTAAAGCGTATCCACTAGGTTCGAAAATAATAAAATGCTATAAATGAAATGATGAACAAAATCAAGTGTTCTTTTTCTTTTAAAGGCCTTTCTCTACTAACTTACTTGATCACAAAATAACAAATAAGTAGATAGGTTTAAGTTTTTTTTTTTTTTTTAAATATATAGGCG
>CAMOHE010025169.1:0-14060 GCA_946598075.1 Artocarpus hirsutus
GAAATGTCTCGCATGTTTGAAATTTTTAGTATCCCTCCAATATTTAATCCTGCGCCAACGACATGGCTTTCTCTATTTATTCAAAATTTCTCTAACTCAAACCCACTAACTCTCAAACCCCTTTCTCTCTCTAACTTCTCTCCCATGACCTAGCCACCGACGAACCCAACCCCCACTGCATTCCACCGACTTTGACATTCCTCTATCACTCTCTCCATGACCTACCTAACAAACCCGATGCCATTCGCCACCGTTCATCCTCATCCCTTGACATTCTATCGACTCCACCATCGTTCGACTCGTCCTTTGTCGTTTCACCAACTCCATCGCCTTTGGTAAATTTCAAACCATTACTTTTAGTTTTAGTATTATTGTTAGTTCTAAACTTAGCATTATTTGGTTATTTTAGTGTTATTTACCTTTAGTTTTAGTTTTAATATTAGTGATAGTAATTTGTTTTTTGCCATTTAGTATGTGTTACTTGTATTTAGTGTTTGAAAGAACTTTGAACAACATTTAGCATTTTGGTGTGAGAACAGGTTACTTTTTATGTGTTTGTGATGCCTAAGTATTATTGTGATACCCACCACATATTTGGAGATTTTTTTTAGGGGAATACAAATTTTTCACAACGAACCACATGTTTGGAGATTTTTTTTTAGGGGAATGCCAATTTTTCACGACAGTTTTTTAACAAACTGTCGTGAAAAATTGGCATTCCATGATGGTTTCTTGAAAAACCGTCGTGGAATCGAAGGCTTCCACGACAGTTTTCACAAAAAATCGTCGTGAAAAATTAGCACTCCCACTGGTCTCGCGCGCCAATTATTCTGTTACACGACGGTAAAACACCTTCGTGAAAACTCAGTCTTGTTCCACGATAGAAGTTTCCACGACGGTTTTTTAACCGTCGTGAAATTTTTTCACGATGGTTTATAACCGTCGTGGAATCCACATTTTGTACTAGTGAAAAAAACTGTCATGATTTTCTATGTGACAAAGAGAGCCTATGTTTTAGAGTTCTATACCACTGATTAGAAGATAGTTTTTAAAAAAAATCATCGTCTAAAATCAACATAGAAACCATCATCTAATTTCCAGTGTTCTTGAACATATATATCATGCCGAGTCTTCTCTCTCTTACTCGTCTAGTCTTCTCCCAATCTCCCAATCGCCCTTTCCCTCTTCATCTCCTCCATCGCCTTATCTACCTGCTCCGTCGCCTCCATCCCCATGGCCCACATTTGTTTTCTCCATCTCCTTGCCCTCACCTCAGTCGCATCTCTTTCTCTTGTCTCCCTCACCCTAGCCGCCACCTCCTTCTCACCTCCATATCCTTACTCCGCCTCCATCACGTTACCTTGCCTTGCCTCCCACGTGTTCGTCGTCATCACTCTGCCTTCCAAGATGGGTATGATATTTGTTATGATATTAATCTTGATAATAATGGTATGTTAGTTTTAAATTTATTTTTATTATGTTTAATTTGTTGATGATAGGGGTATTTTTTTTAACTTGGCAAATATGATATTGAACTTGATTAATAGGATTGTTATAAGTTTTGCAAGTGGTATGTTTGAAATTAGTAAAAAATGATTTGTATAATTTGTTGTGAGATTGAAATAGATTGATAGTGTTGGGTTTGTTATTTTTAATTTTCTTTTTTTAGCTAATTAGGTTTAATTTATGTTTTGCAATTGAATTTGTTATTGGAAATTTTTTGAAATTAGTTATAAATTTGTTGCGAGATAGAATAACTTTTGATTGTATAGCAATTGTTAAGAAATGGATGTATGTTGATAGAATATGTGATGAATATGAGAACGAGATTGAGGATTTTGTGGCTTTTTCTAAGGCTAATGTCAAAGGGAGTATGATTCACTATCCATGGATTGATTGTCGAAACATTACAAAACAATCATATAATGATATTCAATTTCATTTTTATCAACATGGGATTGATCGGACTTATCAAATATAGATATGGCATAGTAAGGAAGTCTCAACTTTATCATCGGCAATGAGTAGGAATGTCCATGTTAGTCATATTGACGAGGATGATGATAGCAGTAACATGATTGACATGATGAATAATATAGAAAAAGACTTTGTACATTGACAGGAGTTATTTAGGACTATGACGGAAGATGCGGAGACACCGTTGTATAACAAGTATTTAAAGTATACCAAACTATTTGATTTGATTAGATTATGGAATTTCAAGGAAATGGTTGGGTGGTCAAATTCAAGTTTCACAGGACTTCTAAAATTTTTACATGATATATTTACAGACACTAATAAAGTGCCGGCTAGTTCATATGAGGCAAAGAAGATGTTGAGTGCTCTAAGAATGTAGTATGAGAAGATTCGCTTGCCCGAATGATTGTATGCTATACCATAAAGTGAGTGAAGACTTAGATGAATGATCCATATGCAATGAGTCTTAGTGGAGGAAGGCTAAAAAACTGTCAGAGGGAAAAAAAAAGGTGTACCTACTAAGGTGTTGTAGTACATTCCACTAGAACTGTTGTTAAAGCAATTGTTTGATAATGTAGATCATACAAAGTATTTAACTTACACCATCATACGAGGATTGATGATGGCATGTGTGAAGAATCTAGATTTTAGTGCAGAGCCATGGAATCTTTGTCTTGTTGTATCTGTAGATGAAATTAATCCTTATAGTATCTTAATATCAAGCACAATACTTAACTTGTTATTCTTGTCAACTATAATCTTTCACAAGACCTGTGCATGAAGCAAAAGTTCTTAATGTTAACTTTGTTGATCTTTAGACCTAATCATCTAGGAAATGATGTTGATGTGCACTTGGCACCATTCATCACTGAGTTGAGAAATTTGTGGGAAAGTGATATACAAGTCCAAGATGGTTACCGCAAGGAGACCTTCACACTTAGAGCAATATTGATATGGATTATTAATGATAATGACTTTCTTGCATATGGAAACCTATCTAGGTACAAGGTCAAGAGTTCAATATGTTGTCCTGTTTACATGACAAAGACATCTTTATTTCGGTTGAAGCATAGTAAAAAGACAGTTTACAATGACTGTAGATGGTTTTTTCATATGAACTATCCATATTATAGACAAAAGAAAGCATTTAATGGCAAGACTGATTGAAGATGACCTTTAAGACCATTGATAAGTCACCATGTGTTTGAGATGGTGAATACTATCAAAGATGTTTTTGATAAGATGAAATATAAAAATAATGCACCGGTGGGAGAAGAACCTTAGAAGAAGAAGTCAATTTGCTTTCAACTTCTTTATTGGAGTAGTTTTTTCGTTCATCACTACTTGGATGCCATGCACATTAAAAGAATGCTTGTGAATTGATAGTTTGTATGTTGCTAAACATTCCTAACAAAACTAAAGATAGTTTCAATACATGGTTGGATCTTGTTAAAATGAATATACAAGGTGATTTGACTCCCAAGAAAAGAGGCACTCAGACTTACTTCCCTCAATAAAGTACACCTTATGGAGACAAGAGAACAAAAACTTTGTTAATGGCTTGCTTTGGTCAAAGTTTCGAAAAGGTATTTATCAAACTATAGAAACTTGGTGTCAATGAAGGACTTAAACCTTGTTGGCATAAAGACATAGTGCCACACTTTGATGCAACAGTTGTTGCCATTTGCATTGTGTGGAATTCTTCCATCGAAAGTGAGATATATACTTACAAAGTTTTGTAATCTTCTTCAACTCCATATGCTTCAAGGTGATAGATTTAATGTAGCTAGATACAATACTAGTAGCGTTAGTAAAGACCTTGTGCATGCTTAAGATGCACTTTTCACTATCATTTTTTGACATTATGATTCATTTAATGGCGTCCTTAGTATACAAAGTTAGGATTTGTGGGCTAGTGTGTTGAAGGTGGATGTACCCTTTTGAAAGACACATGAAGATTTTGAAAGGTTATGTCATGGACCAAAATAGGTTGAAGGTTACATTGCAAAAAATTACATAGCTGAAAAAGCCATACAGTTTTGCTTAGAATACTTGTCTAATGCCGAAGCAATTGGTTTGATAAGAAAGGTTAACATTGAGTTAAAATCAATGTCTATAGGTACTTGATTGTCCATTTCTCACAAGGAATGGAAGCAGACATGTCCTTATATTTTGCATAATACTCGTATGGTTGAACCATAAATAGAGGTCCATATGAAGGAAATAAAAGATATAGATCCCAAACGAGGACAGAATGAGAAATGCTTGCAAGATGAACACCACTTTTAGAGAGTAGATACAAACACATATATATAACAAGGATCGTCTTAAAAGACTTGTTGAAATTGGCCGAAGGATAATTGCTGACGATCATGAGATATACAACATATTCAATAAATGGTTATATCTTCTACACTTGCAAAAAAGATAAGAAGCACTTGGTCCAAAATTGTGGTGCAGATTTTCATGCTGATTCCATGCATGTTTTCTTCACAAACACTATCACAAACAGGGTCTCTTGTGATGATAAAAAGTCGTTGCAACAAATAGAAACTTGTTGCAAAAAATTATTTGTGACGACAGGTCATCGCCACATAGTCATCGCTAATAACTAGTCATAAATAAGTTTTTCTAACGATAACATTGTTGCCTTTTTACTTACAATGACAAATAGTTGTAATAACGTCACTGCAATTATTTCGTCTAGCTCATCATTAGTATGATGTGGCAAATATTTTTAGCGATAACAAATTTTAAAAATGTCATCACAATAAATTGAACTGATGCTAATATGTTCTTATTATCTGCAACAATTTTTTTGAAAAAAGTTATCGCAAATATATTTTTTGTTTCTAGTCTTTTGCGACAACAATGTCGTTGCAAATAGTTTTTTTATCAAACTTTTTAATTTATATTTTTTAATTTTTTTAATATTTTTTAATAATTTTTTTTTAACAATTGTTGTTAAATTTAAATAAAACAATCGAATAATAATAATAATAATAATAAAATTTTAACATTAAAAATGACAATTGATAATACCTTATTCTAATAATATAATAAAAACCAAGCCAAATGTAATGTCTCAAAATATTGAGCAAAGAAGAAAATACAATCTAATCCCCAAAATTTGTAACATTATTAGTGTCATCATTGTTGTTGTTAGTGGAGTCTAGAGGAGGTGAAGGACTTGAATGAACTTAAATTGGAGGAGTCATCATGGGCCGAAGTTAGATGCCAGGGATTAACTGGCCCACCAACTCCATCAACATCCTATGGCTTTGGTACATATTCATGTTGTACTTGGTCGATCTCCATAGAAAATCTTCCACATGTGGGTCAATAGGCATCAAAGATGTTCCATCCAACTGGTAGCTAGAGGAGGAACCATCACCACCAAATTATAGCCTCTGCAGGAGTGTAGGACCTAGTCCAGCCTTATGTCTTCTACGTCTACCTAGGACATCCTCCAAACTTTCCTTCTCGTTAATCATAGGTGCAGTTGAGGAGGAAGCAGACTATGTCATCTAGGTTTGTCTCTCTCGCTCCATTGTATTTTACACAAATAACAGTTTACATATGTTATAAATATATAGAGTAATTTGAATAAGAGAAGATAGTATTGAAAATTTAAGGTACTTACAAAAGTCTACTATACTTGGTGGTTAGCACAAGTCTTCCCATGATGATACATGTCTGTTGAGTTATCTATATCAAACATCAGCTGCTAAGTCACTATTTTGGCCTATCCAACAATTTGATGTATTAGAATAATATATTCTTTGATAACTTTTAAGATTGCTTGTAATTAAAAAAACTTGCTAACCTTTTTATCGCAATGCTAGGAGATAGATATCTGACCATACAAACTTGACCACTATTGGTTGCTACGATTGTTTTTATTTGTCATCAACTTTTTCTGTTTAATATAGTTTTTAGCATTAGTAATATTCAAAATAATATATATAATAAATAACCAACTTAGTAGATACACAATTATCTAAAATTTCTCAAACATGAAGCAATGACTCTAGTGTTCCTAATTCCTAAGGTTCGTGGGGGTATTGCTCTAACATGTGCCTCATTTACTAATCCTCCAAGTGCTTGAAACTGTTCGTGGAGGATGCTCCTCTAGTTCTTATAGCACTTAGATGGCTCCCTATCAACTATACTACAGAGGATATCGTCCAACCTTTGGTAATCCAAAGTAGACCAAACCTGTAACACATTCAAGATCATGATAATTACTTTTATTATGTTCTATAATAATTATATTCTATAAAAATTATGATCTATAAGGATGAAGTTGAATGAATACTAGTATGCACTACTAAATCTGTCTCTTATGCTAGGCGTTTACATCCTTCCATGCATCTTGAGTGTAAATGCCAACGGCACTTTCAAACCACGATTCGAACTGCCCAAGTGCCTTCTAGGTATTGCCAGCCTCATCAAATGTGATCGGAACCTTTTCGTACTTCTATACATATCGCCACAATTTCATACCGTTTATCTTTCCTCGACTAGAATGATAGTGTGGTAGGAATCTGATGCTGTAATCATCAATCAACATTTCAGATCAAAAGTAGTTGACTGAATAAACTGGACAAATTTGCAATTGGGTTGTAACATACCTAACTGATAGTGTAACGGCACTTTATGTAGTTTGGATGGTAGCAACTTATTTAGACATATCTAACCATTGACAAATAAAAGTTTAATATCATAATTTAGTATTATAATAATTATGTTTTATAATAACTATGTTATGTAATAATATTAAAATGACATGGATTAAAAAAAAATAGCCACTATACATGGTTTCAATTCTTCGTTTCTGCTAATGTCTTAAATGTTGCCACTATGCATTAGGGCGATTTCACATCAAGATATCAATCTCTAGTAGTTCTATAACTAATTCAATATTTGCAGACTCTATATCTTGAACTACTGTCATGTCGTCCACATCTGCTTTAGGAAGATCCCATATATGTCAATGTATATAGTGTTCAACAACTTTTCAATTTGTACCGTTAAATAAATTATCTACATAAAACACTTGTTTTGCTTAAGATGCAAGTATGAATGGTTCATTCTTGTACCATTAGTCCTTAACAAAGATGCTTGTTATATTTGTTGGAAATGAGTAGGTAGCAGAATTTTAAAATTTTAAATTAGACTATTTTTCAAAACACAAGTTTCACATGCTAATTACATAAATTAACGACAGATTTTACTAAAATCTTTTGTATACCAAAGTGGGCTCCAATTTGTATAGAGAAGAACATTCCTGAAGAGCTTCAACCAACTAGTTCTCTTTACTATTCTCTATCCACAATCAGAGTGTAGGTGGTCGCATGTTGTATAGCTTAATTTTCCTCTGTGACTTTCCTTCCAATCACTTGAGAAAACCTAGAGCTAAGGTTCTTGATGTTGAACAATAGCCTTTAGGGAGTTTTAGAGTTTCTGTTACTAGAGTACTCACTATTTGCTTCTCAAGTGATCTCAATAATTAAAAAAACTCACCCCCTATTTATAGTAGTCAGACTTGGAGTTAATCGTTATTAGATTAGGCCTTAAAATTTGAGTTTGCATCAGTTTCAAAGCAAAAACACGTAAAATATGTGTCTAATCTCAACTGCCATGGTCAACCACGCCCAGTGTATCACGGTTGACCACATGGTAGCAATATTAGAGTTCAAATTCAATTCGAACTCCTTAAGCTAATATGATAGATCCAATATCAACCACTTGGATAAATCATATCTTATTTGACTTGGATATTCTTTATAGAGCCTCAATTTTAATTCAAATAACCCAATTGAAAAGTTATCTAATAAAAATAGTTACATATAAATAAACCCATACAAATAAAATATTATCCATAATAATTCAACATTGTTATCTTGAATTAATTCATAAAATTAATTCAACTGATAAACTAACATGAATTATTAAATTCAATTAAGTCGAAGTTTAGTCAATCTAATAATTTAACATAAGTCACAATATGTAGGAAAAACATGTCGTATCATTGTAGATTTATTATGAGCTAGCAAGGGGACCCGATTGATATATATAGTTTAAGTTCCTAAAATTATAAAATACAATATCCTTGATACATATTTTATAATTATAAACTCTAATGCTACTCCACTAAAAGCTTAAAGTTGTACTCTTAAACTTTATAAAATTATGAAGCTTTAATAAACCAACCATCAATGACATATCATAATGTGTCACATTCCCATAGGATATTCATAATCAGTTTAGGTTAAATTTCATTTTGCCTTCTCGATTATTTTTATCTTATGTTCTATTATCACACCATTGGAATGCTTACTATCCATAGATAGTATACCATTTTGTTGCACCTACGTATCCAAATGGTTGAACACTCTAATCTTCTAATTACAGGATAACGCATATAAGAGAATATCATTAAATCTACAAAAAGAGCTATGGATTCTATATATATGAACAATGAGTCTACATTAATGAAGAGTCGTGCCTCCAACGTACCAGCATACGTACCATCATTAAGTAAGGAAGTTGCCATTTGGTCCATCAAAAGATATAAGTCAAGATAACAGGCTTATTAGTTATTTCAAGATTAAGACAAAACACATATGATTGTCTAAATAGAATTGATTTGCACAAATAGAATTATTAACCAATTCAATTCAACTTTTATATCCTGATTCAATATATCGTCACCTATGACACTACACTAATGTTTTTACGTATGGAGTCCCACTTCGATGGCTAAAACAAGCCATCTCATGTTAGGGATATAGACAACATAACAATCTTAGCATGAATAAAGCACCCAACTTTATTATCTCAATTGTAGATCTTATAATTTAGACTATCACCTTTGTGATTCAAGTCTTCTACATAATCTATCTATCATATGCACGATTCTTAAAGGTTTAGACTGATAGTCTTAGACTTTTGTTTGCTTATCATACATTCAACAGAAATGAACATAAAGAAGACAACATTTTGTATATGAATAATAAACTTTTTATTGATAAAATGTCTCCAAAAACATTTTACAACATTTTACTCCTTAAGGTACTATGTCTAACAATATTTTTGTATTGTTGAACTCCCTTCTTTTCAGGACAAGTGTTGAACCACTTACACTTTAAAAGAATAACAGAATTAGCATTTATGTAGGATAATTTATAAATCTCCTCATAGACTCCATAATATGTTTGATTATATGGTCCATGAACACAAACATTGGAATTTTAGATAGTTCGATTGATATCCTGATTGTGTGTTTGAAACTTGACTCAGTTCACCACACAATCAGGATAGCTTTTAACAGACAAACTTGAACCAAATGAAATTGAAACCAATTGATCGGTTGCCTCTGGTGCATTCTATTCTCGAAGATTAAACATCTGCCAATAGTAAAGAATTCTTAGTAATTAAGAATTTCCAATTGTATAGTATATAATTTAAAATAAGGTTATACCTTATTCTGAAACCATTTTGGGAACTCCATTGATTGAAGATCCTCCAATGATTTAGTTCATTTGCTATCCTCCAATTCCTTCATTTGTGCATTGTTTATTATGGAATTTAAGTGAGTGATACAATAGTATTTGACACAACCACACTTATAGACAAATGTATGGTAATACTTACATAATGTATTGCTAAATTTCTAAACAGTTTTGTAGTATGTACTCTTCGGCTTTATTCTGTAACTAGTTTTCTAATGTGATCAGGGTCATCTTCCCCATTGGATGACAATAAGTAATCTTGTTGTTACCAACTGCATCATCATCTACCCAATTTCTTTCAAGTCTGTTAATCTTTTCTCTATCCTAGTTAGATGCTTCGAATAAAATGTCAGAGCTTCATTGACAATATAAGCTTCAGTACTTGATCCCTCTAGTCATGCACGATTTCTAACATACTTCTTCAATGATCCAAGAAACCGTTCAAGTGGATACATCCATCTTAAATGAATAGGACCTCTTTTAATGACTTCTTCTAGCAAGTGCATTACTAAATGAACCATAATATCAAAAAAGATCAATGGGAGAATTGTTTCTAACTTGCATAAAATAAGTACAATATCCTCCTGGCTTTTTCTAAATCACTTATCATCAATGTCCTCAAACATATCAACGGGAAGAAGTTGGTTAATTCTGTTGTTGCATTGACAATCTCTTTCTTCACGAATGGTCGAATCCTATTTGGCAATAAGCATTGTATTATGATATGACAGTCGTATGATTTTAACCCAGTGATCTTTTTGTTCCCCTCAATCACATTTTTTTTCTCAAATTTGAAGCAAACTTATTAGGGAACCATGTTGATTTTAAATATTCATAAAACTTTTTTTACTATTATCTAGGGTCAATGTGTACGTGGCATGTGGTTTTATCCAACGATCACTTTCCCTATACAAATGCAACTCTTTGTACACCCCCATATTTTACAAGTCAATTCTTGCCTTGTCTGTATCCTTACTTTCTCCATCAATGTTCAAAATTGTGCCCAACAAGTTGCCACACACGTTCTTCTTGATATGCATGATGTCTAAGTCATGATGCAATAACAATGAAATCTAGTTAGGTAGTTCCCAAAAGATACTCCTTTTTGTCCAATTAAGCTCTGTTGGATGCCTCTTTCGCTTCTTTCCCCTATAATTTTCATGTTTACTAGGCAATTTGGTTCCAACATTTTGCAGCTAAGCTAATATTTGTTGAATGGATTTCCAAGATGGAGGAGGTCATCGACCAATCCTACCATAAACTTCTTGTTATTTTGCATCTTATGAGTAATAGGAAGCCATCACCGATGCCCAACAAAACAAGTTTTGCTCATTGTCCGCTTTGAGAGGTTGTTTCATTGCAAGGTGGACATGCCAAATATCCTTGACTACTCCAGCCAAATAAACTACTACGAGCAAGGAAGTCATTAATTGTCATGAGCAATGCAGCCTGCATCTGGAAAGACATTTTTGAAGTAGCATCATGCACAACAATCCCTTCATCTCATAATTCATTTAACCAATCCATAAGAAGTCTTAAGAACACATCCATATCTTTCCCAAGAGCATTTGGGCCAGGAATCAACAAGGTCAACATCTTGCATGGGTCCTTGGTGCATAACCATTGAGGTAAATTATAAGCAATCATAACCATCAGCCATATACTGTATGAAAGACTCATGTTCCTGAAAAGGTTGAAACCATTAGTAGCTAAACCCAATCGAACATTTCACAGTTCACGAGTAAAACTAGGGTATTTTTCATCAAGTTCCTTCCACCTTTATCACCAATTGGATGACGCATTAAGTCTTCATCCTTTGATCGGCAATATTTGTGCCACATCATTTCCTCAATAGTGTGACAGGAAGCATATAAGCACTTCAATTGATCCTTCAAAGGAAAGTAATGTAGTACTTTCCACAAAACTTTCTTCCTTTTCTTACTCTTCCAATGACATGTTGCAAATGGGAAACTCCTATAGATCAACATCTTTCTTCCAAAACAAAGCACAATCATACGTATAGACATGAATTGTCTTGTAGCTTAAGCCTAGCTTACTCAATAACTTCTTCGACTTATGATAAGATTCAGGAAACTTGTTCCTATCTGGGAATGTGTCTTTTAATAACTTCAACATAGCATCCATGCATTCATTAGGCCACTTATATAGTATTTTTAAGTGCATCAATTTCACTAAGAAATTCAATGATGAATACTTAGTGCAACCCGATACAATCCCACTTAGAGCTTAGATAAAAGATCCTTGAATTTATCATCCTGGGGATCTTCAATATCCACTTCTGTCTCACCAATATATCATGATCATCATTAATGCCAATAACATCTTTAATGAATGCAAGCACCTTGTCTACCCGTTCACTTACAACTAGGCCAACACTTGAAACCTCCTTTACTTGGAAAATCCGTTTAGTGTACGACGCATCAAAAGTGAATCAATGTATGTGCGCTTTCACTGTTTCAATTAGCACATGTCATGATTTTTAAATTTGTATAATTCTTTCCAAGCTCAATAAAAGCATACACCTATCCTAATTCTCATTTGATAACTGGTTCCTTAGGTATATCCAACTCTTATCAATCAACATTTCAATTATACACAATAACAGACATGTTCATTAATATTAATTGGTCAATGTATGTATGTATGCAATTCTATACACCACCTTTACTCCAAACTTATAGGGTAAGGCCTTATCCTATTTAGTATTGTAATTTACATATTGTGCACGCATCCCACAACACCCCATTTCTGTAGAAATTTTGGTAGCATCTCCCTTTAATTCTCCTAAGTGTGTGGTTAGGTGCACACCTAAAGAACAAAGGAAGATGTACCGAATCCTTTACCCAAGGCACGAGTGAAATTAAACCACAAACATGTAAATTACAATGCCAAACTGTCCAAACGTAACAATTCAAGTATTGGTGCTACTACATACCAATCCTCAAATGGGTCTAAGGTAAACTCATACATACATACATGTGCAAAATAAAAACACAAATTTGTACTCAGTACATTGCTTTTGTGACTATAAAGTCACATATCAAACCAAACTGTCTTTTAAAAAAGTTACAATTTTATTAAATTTTATGCAATCTTAACAAATTGTATGAAAATCTTATAGTTTTTATTGTTTTTAAATAAAATTAATTTCTTAATTTTCATAAACAATAAATTAAAATTGTTTATTCATTTATAATGCAATATAATTTTAAATGCAATTTATTCTTTCATATCAATTAATTAAAACAACATATTAATTAATTAATCCTTAAGAATAATATTATAATTATTAAACTATGATATTGTTCATCAATTTATAATAACAATTTATTGTATTATTTTACTTTATACTTACTTAATTAATTAGTTCATTAATTGTTAATTAAGAATTTTTATTTCGTTATTTTAATTTTTTAATTAGTAATAACAACTTTGAATGTGATTTTTAAATTATTACGATTAATAACTTCAATATATATTCTTTCAATTTGTTAATTACTATAATGGATTAAAAATAATTTTATAATGTATTAACTTAATTTTATTTCCAATCACTTGGATAAACAACTTATTACTAACATAACTATAACTACACAATTCCAAAGGTAATCACAACTACAATTCACAATCATAAATAACAATCACAAACTAAAAAATCCAAATATCAAATATCACAATCCAAAAAATCTAATTTTGCAACAATCGACATTATAGCAATACTACATCACATAATTCTAGAAAAATCACCAGCAACAATCGACATTATAGCAATACTTCATCACATAATTCTAGAAAAATCACAATCACAATTCATAATTCTACAACAATTCGCAATCCAACTAACATACTCACAATTCCAAAAATTCAACTAACAACACAATTCTAAAAATATTGCAAATACCAAAAAATTAAAACTTATAAAATCTAAAACCCACTAGGAATGGGGGTTAGAAAATGAAGATAGCATGAAAACTTCAATGGTGGATGGCCAAAAAACAACCAAAAAGCTCAAAAACTCAACCAAGAAAAAGCTTGGAAATTTTCCAATTTAGGGAGATTTCTTTGAATATTACTTAAGAATATGAGTTTTTACAATGCAAAACTTATGAATCTATGTGTTTTTGGAAGTTTAGGAGATATTTGAGCAACAATAGGATGAGGAAACAGAGAGAATTTTTCAAAGGAGGAGAAAATCGCCAGAGAAAATGGAGGAAAATGAGCTCTCATGTTCATTTATATGCAGAAATTATCGTTGCAAATAAGTTTAATGTTGTCGCAAAATATATACAAAACGACAACATCTCATTTATTTTGGATAAGATGATTCTCGAATAACTATTTGCAACGAAAGATGAAAATTGCCATCACAAATATTATCAATAAGACCGCCTTTTTCTCAGTCAAAATTTTGGCAAAAAATTAACTTTTCATTTTTTGAGATGATAAATGTCATTGCAAATAATTCCACCATCGTTGTGATTGATAGTCAATAACAGCTATATACTACTATTA
The DNA here is from genome assembly GCA_946598075.1 of Artocarpus hirsutus. Classification (NCBI taxonomy): domain Eukaryota; kingdom Viridiplantae; phylum Streptophyta; class Magnoliopsida; order Rosales; family Moraceae; genus Artocarpus; species Artocarpus hirsutus. Next base: position 14,028 of record CAMOHE010025169.1, read on the forward strand.
TTTGCGACAAAGTTGTCGTTGCAAATAATGACC
>CAMOHE010025170.1:0-14486 GCA_946598075.1 Artocarpus hirsutus
CATAGGGAAGGAATGGATTCCATATTTGTATAATATTATTCCCAGCCACTTATTACATTATATTTTCAAGATGTTAAGTTATGATCTGTGCTTACACAAATCTTACCATGCAAGTCAAAAAACATAATGTCATAAATAGGAGTCTAATAAATACTCAGGATTAAGACTGTCAAATATATGATCATCATAGTGATAAATTTGAATACTCTATTTGTAACAGATGATTATAAGAGATTCATAATTTATCTGGTCCAGTTCTATATAATCTCATCATATAAAGTACCTCCAATCCAATGTCTCTACATTAATAGTCCGGATAATGACTATTTCATTCTAAATGAGATTGGACCGCACTTGTAATATTTAATTAAAGATCCCAAACTTTAATTAATTATTACGGACTATATAGATTATTATCTATAAATTTTATCCCTAAGCATATAACACTTATATGCTAAATTTATAGTCACATAAATAATCATGGAATTTTCTTGATATTGATAACTGTATTCATAACACATATATCAACCAAAATAATTATAATTGTCACTTTATTTATTTATTATCAAAATATATAATATCAAAGCTTTTAGGACACTAAATCGAACAACTGAAGCTTCCAGAACACAACATACTTGCGCCGAGTGTTGTTGCAAAAGCTTATCAAAAACTGCCTCGAAGGACTACTCTCCATATGCTAAGCTTTGGAAATCACAAAATTACCAGATTATCGTACTATAAAAACAGAAACAAAAATCTAAACCCAAATTAATTGCAGAAAAAGCGCTTTCCCAACTACCACGATACGATCCTCTCCCCGCCTGTTTAATCCGTAAACCCGCTCTGCGTTTAATTGGTAGCCCCTCTGAACCAAGCAACAAAAACTCCATCTCTAAAACCCCCGCTCTCTCTCTCTCTCTCTCTCTAAATCAGTACCAAGCTTAACAAGACTACTTTTGTACTTAAAGCAATTCAAAAAGCGGACAAAACTGCACATTGAATCAAGCTTTTCATGTTTTCACACAAACTACCACAACTCAGAAGAATTTTCCTGCTTTTTCTTTTTGCGGGAAAACGATGACACTTCTAAGATGGCAAATTAAGCGTACCGGATCCACAAATAGCAAACTCACTTCTCTACTCAACAAAACCACGGAAACAAACAAATTTTGGATGACCTTAAAGAAAAAATTCAAGCAAAACTTGACTAATTTCGTTTTCTCGGGAACCAAACAGAAAAGCAAGTACATGCATTTACAATCAAAGTGGTACAAAAAGCTTTAAACTTTCCATTACCTGTAATGGAGAAACAGAGATTCTGATCAGAAATTCTGTTGACGATGATCGAATTCGTTGGCCTCCATATCTCGCATTACGCTCTGAGTTAGGAGTGGAATTTGTGAAGAGAAAATATAAGATCGGAGTGAGAGAGAGTTAAAAAAACAAAAACAAAACAAAAAAACAAAAAAAAAAAAGGCGAAAGAGAAGGGGTTGTTAAATGTGGCTTTTTCGGAGTCCAAAATTACGTGCACAAAATGCCTTTTCTCATCTTATAAGCCCCTTTTATACATACACAGTACTCTCGTCCAGACTTCGACTCTCCCTACTCGCTATTAGTATACACCCGCCACGCTTGTCCAAACTCCAATGTCCACCTTTATTTTCAACCTTGTTGGAGGTTGTGGTTCCAACCCGCGAGTGACCATCAAACTCTGACATTTTACAACACAAAGTAAAAGTTTACTATCAAATTGTTTGACAAAAATGGTTTTCATTATTTTTATTGAAGTATTTTCTTTTATAATGTAAAGCTCTCATATTTTATATAAGCGGTTCTAATCATAAAGTTTCAACTCTTTTTTCAAATATTATAGTAATATCTTTTCTATCCGCACGTCAAAGTTTAAAATATTAATTTTTTATCTTTTAATATACTATTTGATAAATTTAAGAAAATATTTAAACAGGATATATTTAAGAAAACTTATCTCCACAAGAACAAATTCAAGAAAGGATATTTATAAAAAAATAACCATTGAAAGAGTCAAGTAAAGAATGTTTAAGAAGATACCTTTAAAAAAACATGTTTAGCACACTAATTAAAAAGTACCATTTTTTTTTAAGGATCATAAGTATCATTTTCATACAATCAAGATTGTAAAAAAAAAAAGTAAAGATACATTTGAAAGAAAATATTTTAACAGAAGCAAAGTAGAAAACGAAAATGCATTCTAAAAAAGCGCCCGTGACTAAAAAAAAGTAAAGTGTATAGGAATTCTAGGGGAAAAACAAAATTAAAAAAAAAGAAGGGAAAAATTAGAAAAGTAAAAGAAAAAAAAAGATAATAGAAATAAGATGAATAATGGAGGAATTGCTACGTGGCCAAAGGAGAAGAAATACCCAAAGTTCCTTAGCTTATATACATATATATATATATGCACACACACACAACCACACATCAAAAACACACAATTCGTGCATGCGTATTGTGCTTATCCTGTTTTTTAATATAATAATCTATAATAAACACATGGACACATCTAAAGATAAAATAAAATGGTATGCTGTGATAAATACATTTTAAAATACATTTAAAGTTATAAAAAAAAAGATAAAATAGAAAGGACTAGTTATAATATTGTATAAAGAGAAAGGCAAAAGAAAAAAGAGAAGGATAGGATGTAGAGGTTTTTAGAAGAAATTGATTTAGTTCTTCTTATTCAATAATGAGCATAAAATACATAGTTAAATAGGATAACTATGTATTCAAACAATCTGACCTAAACAACAAAAAACTAGGAAACAACCTAACTGCTTTTTTTTAACCTTAAATTCAAGTTTTATTCAAAAAATAAATCCTAACTACTTCCTAACTTTCTGAGACTCCCCCTCAAGTTGGCGTTGTAGATATCGATCAAGCCCAACTTGCTGATGTGAAACTCAAAGTTAGGTTTGGACATTCCTTTTGTGAGAATGTTTGCTGTTTATTGTGACGTTGGAACAAATGGCATGCAAATGGTCCCTGCCTCTAGTTTTTCCTTTATAAAATGTCTTTCAACCTTAATGTACTTGGTCTTGTCATGTTATACAAGATTATGAGCTATGCTTATTATAGCTTTCTTATCGCAATACAATTTCATTTATGGATTCATGAGCTTTTGTAATCCTGCCAAACTTTTTGTAACCATAGCAGTTCACATACTCCATTAGTCATAGCCTTGAACTCTACCTCTACCCTGCTCCTAGCTACCACATTATGCTTCTTGCTTCTCCACTTGACTAGATTACCCCACACATAGGTGCAATATCTAGTTGTAGACTTTCGATTAATAGCAGACCCTACTTGATCCGCATCAGTATAGGCTTCGACACTTTTTTTTTTCATTCCTTTGGAAAAGCAAGCCTTTTCCTAAAGAACTCTTCAAAAACCTCAAAATTTGATAGTGACATCTAGATGCTTGGTTTGAGGAGAGTGCATAAACTGACTTGTCAAGCTAACTACAAAGGCTATATCAGGTCGTGTATGGGATAAGTAAATTAATTTTACCACCAATTTTGATATAGAGTAGTGTCTATTGGCTTTCCTTGCTTTTCCTTGAGATTTTCATTTGGATCTATAGGTGTCTCTATTAGTTTACATCCGCTCATTCTAGTTTCATTAAGAAAATCCAAAATGTACTTTAGTTGATTCATCACATCCCCTTTTTCGATCTTGCAACTCTATTTCCAAGAAATACTTGAGAGATCCCAAGTCCTTGATCTCAAATTCCATGGCTAGACTCGCCTTCAGTCGATTCAGTTTTGTCAAATCATCACATGTTAAGATGATATCTATATAAACTATCAAAACAATTATCTTCCTATCTTTTGAGTTTTTTATGAACATTCTATGGTCAATTTGAGCTCGAATGTAATCTTGGTTCTTCACCGATCGTGTGAATTTCTCAAACCATGCTCTCGGCAATTGTTTGAGACTATATAGTGATTTCTTTAACTTACACACTCTTGAGTCAAACTTTTCTTTAAAGTGAGGAGGTGGATCCATATAGACCTCAATTTCCAAATCTCCATTAAGGAAGGCATTCTTGACATCTAATTGTTTCAAGAGCCAATCAAGATTAGCTGCAATCAACAACAAAATCCTCACAATGTTTAGTTTTGCCAATAGTGCAAAAGTTTCTGTATAGTCTATATCGTATGTCTAAGTGAAATCCTTCGGCGCTAGTCAGGCCTTGTATCTCTCAAGAGTTCCATCAATGTTGTACTTTATAGTAAATACCTATTTGCATCCAACTGTTGTTTTTCCTATTAGCAGGTCAACCATCTCCCAAGTACCATTCTTCTCAAGCGCTCTCATCTCCTCATGAATTGCTTCTTTCCATTTTGGAACCTATAAAGCATCCTGTACATACTTTGGAATCCCCACAAGTGACAATTGAATGGTAAAAGCAGAAAAAAATGATGACTGATTTTTATAAGACATAAACTTTGACATTGGATACTTGTACTTAACCTAACACCCTTACAAACAGCAATTGTAATAGCTAAAGAATTGGTTAAAATTATTTAAGGCGTTAAACTTGATTGGGAGATACCTAATAGATTTTGGTTTTATAGCAGATTGGGCTTTGGCCATGTAAGGAAGTTTCAAATTTTTTTTCCTAATTTGGATATTTTCTTGAGAAAACTTGTCCAAAAATTTTTTCCATATTTGTGCCACCTCTTCTTCCAATAAAATCATGATCTTGTGGTGCAATTATAGATGGGACTATCGATTTTTCAGTACTTGAAACATTTGCTTTCTTAGTTGGAGCTTTTATAGATTTAGACAAAACATTTTCTGTTTGTTTCAAAAAAGAATTTTCCTCAATTTTATTCAAATTTGAATTTGTCTCATTTAGGTTCAAATTCGAATTTGCTTCTACTTGGATAAAATCATTTTGAAACAAGTCTAAATTTTCGTATAGTTTTTTTTTACTTGCACAAATCGGATCCCAAATCTTCTTGTCCTCTCTCCCCTTGAAGATGAGGCCCAAAAAAGGGTTTTGTTTCAAAAAAGTAGACGTCTATGGTAACAAACATTTTCTTTGAAACAAGGTCATAGCACTTGTAACACTTTTCGGTTGGTACATATCTAAAAAAAGACACTCTCTAGATCTAGGATCTAATTTTCTATGGTTTCTATCACGATTGTGCACAAACATAGTGCAACCAAATATTTTGATTGGTAATTTGGCTGAAATCCTAGAAGTGGGATAATTTTTATGAAAAACTTAAAATAGAGTTTGAAAATTTAGAACTTTTGACGACATCATATTAATAAGATAGGTTGCCATAAGAATTGCATCACCCTAAAGATATTTTAGAACTTTATTTGTGAAATGTAAAGCTTTTGCACTTGTTGGTCAATTTTTAGATTTATTTAAACCAATTTAATTGCATAAAATCACTTCATTTTATCATGCAACATGGATTTGAAACTTTTTAACTTATGCTTTTTCAAGGTGAGTATGTGTGAGAATAAAACGACATTATTGACATGACTCATAAATTGAAGGTCTTTAAATGATTTTTCAAGAACACAAACACTCCTTGATATTTCAAAACTATATAGTCATCTAACAAGGGATAATGATCCTCAAGTGAATTCCAACAAAATATGTGTGAAGTGTTGGTGTGATTAATGTTTTCCTCACCTTTTCTCACTCCTCTTTCTTTCCCTGGATTGCAAAAATTGTCTTCTTTCTTAGGAATTCAAGTTCCCCATTTTATTTTGCTCTTCTTTTGCCCCTTTTTCTATGCTTCAAATATTCCTCACTGTAGGAATATTTTGTGATCAGCCTGCCAGTCATGACCCACCGACCTATCGATCTTTCAGGTCGGTCTGCCGTTCATGACAATTCGGCTTGCCGCTACAGCCACCTGATTTCTGCCCCACTGATGGCCTACCAAACCTCAGTCTAGCTTATCGATCTACAACCATCGGCCTGCCGAACTGGAGGGTTCAACATGCCGACTAGTAGGAACCACCTTTTTTAGAAAATACAGTTTCTAATATAATTTATAAATTTTATTTTCAACGATTCAAAAACATAAAATTAGAGACTTAGAAAATACATAGGAGTACCATTGTCCACCTTCTAGATCCGCTTCTAGATCTGTCTTCTCCAAATGATTATTTAATTACAAAATTCTTATAAATTTAAAATTAAATAATAATTCCTAGACGGAGATGATAGTCCTCCATCTAATTACATGAAAAACTTAGATACACTTTCTAACCTCTAAGGAACCATAACTGGTATAAATTAATTAATTAATAAATAATTAAATAATAATTTAATCAACCATAATTAATTAATAAACATTCACCATATAATGCATGATGACATATAATAATATATAAAAACCTAGAGTGCCAACTATTTATAAAATTAAATTCAAGCATAGAAGAGATCAAGATCACATAATTTATGCATATAGTATGATCACAAACTCGTAACTTTATGTAAAAACCAAGGCTCTGATAATAACTGTTAAAAAAAATAGTACGTAGCGGAATTTTAAAAATTTTTATATTAAAGTATTTTTCAAAACACATGTTTGACACACTATATGTATAAATTAACCAGATCTTGCTAATCTTGTATATGCTGAAAAACTTCCTCAATCAGTGAAGAGAAGTAACATTTCAGAAGGACCTCAACTAACTAGCCTTCTTTGCAATTCTCTATCCACGATCGGAGTGAATGTGGGCTCACATATACAGCTCTTTCACCAAGTGACTCTCCTTCCAACCAATTGAGAGAAACCCAAATCTAATGTTCGCGATTTATGAACAAGAGCTCTTAGGGAGTTTTTAGAATCTCATTAGCAGAGTTTCAATCTTAATCTCTCAATTGATCTAAATAATACTGAGACTCACTCTCTTTTTATAGAGGTTGGCCCCAAGAGTCAATCCTTATCAGATAGGATCTCAAGAATTTGAATTAGAATTAAATTTAGATCAATAGCTGATGAAATACGAGTGAAAACGCATGACCTTTTTATCGCATGATTGAGTCTATTGAGCATGATCGGGTCCAGGGGCTTATGGATCTTCCCGAAGGGGAAAAATCCATAGGGTGTAAATGGATCTACAAGAGGAAAAAAGGAGTGGATGAAAAGATCGAAACCTTTAAGGCTAGATTGGTAGCTAAGGGTTACACGTAAAAGGAAGGAATCGATTACAAGGAAACCTTTTCACCTGTAGCCATGCTTAAGTCCAACCAGATTCTCTTATCCATAGCTATCGCTTTCGATTACGAGATTTGATAGGTAGATGTCAAGATGACTTTTTTAAATGGCTATCTTAATGAGTCCATTTATATGGAACAACCAGACGGGTTCAAGATCAAGGGTCAAAAGGGTAAGTTTGTAAGCTACTAAAGTCAACTTATGGACTTAAGCAGGCTTCCCATTCTTGGAACATAAGATTTGATCAAGTGATCAAGACTTATGGCTTCACACAAAATGTGGATGAACCACGTGTTTACAAACACATTAAGGATGAGAAGGTGAATTTTCTACTGCTCTATGTAGATGACATTCTACTAATTGGCAAAGACGTTGGGGCATTGTCATCAGTCAAATTATGGTTGACCAAATTGTTTGACATAAAGGACTTGGTAAGGCTAATTTTGTTCTCGGTATCTAGATCTTTTGGGATAGGAAGAACAAAATGATAGCTTTGTCTTAGGCCGAGTACATAGATAAGATTCTCAGGAGGTTTGCAATGCAAGATTCTAAGAAAGGTAGACAACCATCTACGTTTGGAATTACTCTTTCTAAGAAAGACTCTCCAAAGTCTGATGAAGAAAGGGAATACATGAAGAATGTGCCTTATGCTTCGGTAGTGGGTAGTCTCATGTATACCATGTTTTGTACACGACCGGATATTTGTTATGCAATCGGGATTGTAAGTCGATTTTAAGAGGATCCAGGACCGAACCACTAGGTTACGATTAAGCATATTTTCAAGTACCTAAGAAGGACTTGAGGGTATATGCTTGTGTATTCGAGTGAGGACTTAACTCTTCTAGGATATACTGACTCAAATTTTCAATCTTGTCTAGATTCTAGGAGATCGACTTTGGGTTTTGTGTTTACTCTAGGTGGCGGTGCCATCAGTTGGAGAAGTGTGAAGCAAGATTGCACTTCAGATTCAGCGATGGAGGCTGAGTATGTGGCAGCTAGTGATGCTTCGGAAGAAGCAATATGGCTCTACAAGTTCCTTGGAGATCTTAAGTTAGTTCCTAGTATGGATAAGGTGGTATTACTATACTGTGATGACAATGCAGTAGTAGCTAATGCTAAGAAACCAAGATTTCACAAGAAAAGTAAACATATTGATCGAAAGTATCATGTGATAAAGGAATTCGTTGAGGACGAGCATGTCATGGTGTACAAAATAGTGTTAAAGGACAATTTATTTGATCTATTTACAAAGACACTTACTAGGAGAGTCTTCAAGAGACATGTGGAAGCTATGGAGATGCAAGATTTAAATCCCTACTCCATCCATCTTCATGGTCTCATATTTAAATCCCTCCGAGTGAACAAATACCCTTAGCTTTTGTGGTATGAAAAAACCTGGAAAGTCACTCCATACAAGTAGCTGTTAGACGTGTATGCCACATAGAGTAAAAATGTAATATGTTTCTAGAGACATTTTTATCAATAAAGAATTCATTTATTATTTATATACCAAAACTTATCCTCTTTACGTTCATATTTGTTGAATGTATGTTGAATAAACAAAAGTTTGAGACTGACGGTCTAAACCTTTAAGAATTGGCCATATGATGGACAGATTATGCAGAAGACACGATTCTTAAGGTGACAGCTTAAATCATAAGATTTGCAATCGAGGGAATAAAGTTGGGCTCTTTATTCATGTAAAGATTGTTATGTTGTCTACATCTTTATTGGGAGATGGTTTGTCTTGACCATCAGAGGTGGACTCAGTGAAAGGAAACATCGGCACATTGTCATAGGTGAGAATGCATTGGATCGGGACATAAAATGAATTGATTTAGATTAATAATTCTATCTAAGCAAATCATTTCACTTTAGACAATCATTTATATTGTATCTTAATTTTGAGATATACTGTCTTTGAATGGTAACTTTTTCAATGCTGAGATAATAGAACATAAGATAAAAATAATCGGTATAGTAAGACAAAACTTGTCCTTAAGCCGATTATGGATAATCCTATGAGGATACGACACACTATGATATGTCATGGAGACTTAGCTATATAGGCTTTGTAATTCTATATAGTTCGATTGTGCAGCTCTAAGCTTTTAGTAGAGTAGCGTTGGAGTTGATAATTATGAAATGTATATTTGGGATATTGGGTTTTATAATTATCGGGAGCTGAACTATATAGGTCCATCAAGTCTCCTTTACTAGCTCACAAAAATTCTATAACGATACGGCGTGTTTTTTCAGTAATTGGTGACTTATGTTAGATTTATCAAATGGGCTCAAATTCAAAAAAATCAGATAATTCATGTTTGTTTATCGGTTGAATTAATTTTTGTGATAAAATTAATTCAAGATAAACTTGTTGAATTATTGAGATTGGATAAGTCTTGTCTATTTATCAGTTGATTTAATTTTGAATAAATTAAATTAAGATAAACGTGTAGAATTATCAGGAATTTATTTATTTTCCTAGAGGTTATCTAAATAAAGTTGTTTTAATAAGATAAGTTCTCTATTGGTTTATTTGAATTAAAATTGAGACTTTATCCTATAGAATCTCGGGTGAAAAATAAAAGATTCGCTGGGATTGTTATCGTAGGTTCGACATATCGATCCTTAGGTTTGGCCTGCTGATGGGTTAGTTCGGCATGCTAGCTAGACAAATTGACATGCTAATTGTGCAATAAAAAGATCACGTGTTTTCACGCAGATTTCATCAGCTATTGATCCGAATTTGATTCTAATTTGAATTTTTGAGACTCCATCTGATAAGGACTAACTCCTAGGCCTAACCTCTATAAAAAGGGAGTGAGTCTCACTATTATGTAGATCAATTGAGAGATTAAGAGTGAAACTTTGCTAGTGAGATTCTGAAAACTCCTTGAGAGCTCTTTTTTCACAAATTACGAACATTAGCTTTGGGTTCTCTTAATTGGTTAAAAGGAGAGTCGCCTAGTGGAAGAGCAAAGAAGGCCAGTTGGTTAAGGTCCCTTTGGAACATTACCGCTCTTCATTAATTAAAGAAGCTTTTCAGCATTTACAAGGTTAGTAAGATCTGGTTAATTTATGCATATAGCGTGTCAAACTTATGTTTTGGAAAGTACTCTAATATAAAAATTGTTAGAATTTTGCTGCGTATTGTTTTTCCAACAGTAGCATCTCTAAATCTTTAGGGCATGAATCACCACTACAAGCTCCAAGTCATGAGTGGGGTAGTTTTGCTCATGAAGCCTTAGCTGTCGTGATCCATAAGCCATAACTCATCCATGCTACATCAACACACATCCGAGTCCTTATCCCGATGCATCAGTGTAGATCTTTTAAGGCTTGTCACTATTCAGTATGATCAATACAAGAATGGTTGTCAACTGTTTCTTCAACTCTTGGAAAGCATATTCATATCCCTTATCCCATTCAAACTTGACATTTTTCCTGATCAGATATGTCAATGGAGCCATTATCTTTGAGAAATCCTTCACGAACTTTCTGTAATATCATACGAATCCTAAGAAACTACGGACCTCTGCCACATTCCTTGGTCGTTCCCATTGCACAATTGCTTCTACCTTAGAAGAATCCACTGAAATACCTTGCTCGGAGATGATATGCCCCAAAAACTTAACCTCGGTCAACCAAAATTCACACTTTTCCTTTTTGGCATATAGCTGGTGCTCTTGCAGAGTCTGAAGCATGATCCTAAGATGCTACTCATGCTCTTCTTAGGTCTTAAAATAGATCAATATGTCATCAATAAACACAATCACAAACTGATCTAAATAGCGCCTGAAAACCCTGTTCATCAAACCCATGAAAGCTATAGGAGCATTCATCTACTAGGTCCTGAAAGTTGTCTTGGGAATATCTTCTTCCTTAATCCTAAGCTGATGGTATTTAGAATGCAAATCTATCTTTGAGAAATATCAGGAACCTCCTAACTGGTCAAATAACTCATCAATCCTGGGTAGTGGATACTTATTCTTCATGATGATTCGATTCAACTATCAATAATCAATACACAATCTAAGGGTACCATCATGGTTCTTAGCAAACAAAATTAGTGCACCCCACGATGTATTGTTTTGAATATATCCTTTATTCGCTAGTTCTTGAAGCTGTTTCCTTAGTTCTTTCATTTTTACAAGTGCCATTTGATATGATGCTACAAAAATTAGAGTGGTCTTGGGGAATAACTCAATGCTGAACTTGATCTCCTAGTACAATGGTAATCTTGGTAACTCATCAGGGAAGACGTCATCGAATTCATCGACCACCGGTATTGCTATATTCCTCCCTATTGCACTAGACTCTTCTTCTAGATTCAAGAGAAGTGCATAAGAAGCTAGGTTCCTCTGTCCTCTAAGACATGGTTTCATAAGTTGTTCACTCGTTACCCGATCATTACTACCCTGGTAAGTGATCGTTGTCCCCTTATCAGTCACTAGGGTTACCTTCCTAAGATGAGAATTCATTAGAACATTATACCTAGATAGCCAATCCATTCATAAGATCACATCATAAGAATTCATGGGGATTACAATCAAATCACTTTTTAGAATCTCACCTCCAATCATTATTTTACAAGATTTATATATACAATTTACACACACCTGCCCCAAGGGTGAGGTAATAATCAAAGGATCATTAAATTCTTCTATTCCTAACCCCAAGGCATGTACAAATGAACTCAAAATGAGAGAATAAGTGGCATCAGTATCAAATAAAACATGAACTAGGGATTGAGAAACCAAAATTGTACCATCAACTATTGCGTCGCTAGTCTGAGCATCTGAACTCCCTAAGGTCATGGTATGAACTTAGGCTGGAGCTTTTCCTCTTCCTTTGTTGGCATTGCTGGGTCCTAGGTTCATCGGTCGATATTGTTACTGTGGAGGTGACTGCACGGTAGATTTACTTGGAGTTCGATACTATAGGGCATTTCTCTAGAAATTCTATGGCTGTTACCCTTACGCTGGGTAGTGCATCTGCTATGGATTGGACTGATGAAATGACAGTTTGGGAAGCTATTGTGATGGAGCTAAAGCTTGACCTTGGAACTAACGGCTTGCACCCTCTCTAGCCTAGAGTCCTTGTCTAGCATTTCTGATTAGGCAATTCCTCTTTATGTGTCTCGACTACTGGCAATAGTAGCAATGAAAGCTATAAGGGTTGCTACGCTTGCTACCTGATGAATTACTGCTCCTATTATTAGTATTACCCTACTGACTCTTCACCTAGGCTTGGCGATTGCTATTTCCTCTCCTGTTACTCCTTTGGGGTCCTCTCGATATTCTTACTCCGTTCTTACAATAGAGAGCATAATCGATTTCCATAGACAATGATGACGACCCCAAATCACCAAAATTTCAAAGTCGTAAGGCTAACAATTGCCATTGGATGGACGCCTTAAGCCCTTCTTAAAACTTAATACATTTCTTTCGCTCGGATGCCACGACAGATGGAGCAAACTTGGCCAACTTATTAAACTTTGTCTCCTATTCTCAAATCATCATATCACCTGCTCTAAGCTATAAAATTTGGCAATCTTTTGATCCTTGTACCCCTGTGGAAAGTACCATTCATAGATCAACTCCTTAAACTTATCCCAGCTGATATTTCTATTGTTTACCTGATGCTTTGCTTGCTTCCAATAGGTATTGGCACTGCTTTCCAATTTATAGGCTACAAATTCGATGCGATACTCCACTGGCACTCTAAAAGTGTCCAATCTTTCAGCTACCTACGGGTCCCCATTTCCATCAAAGGTCCAAATGGATGCACGTCAAAATTTCTTAAAGTACTTATTCCAAGGACTCGCCTCAAAATCTTCAGGTCTAGCCTTCATTGCCATCTATCGAAAAGCAAGGAACATGGCCCCCATCATGCCTTTCCCATCTGTAGGATTCGCATCTACAACAGCTGCACAACTTCCTGGTGCCATTCTCTTAGTTCTGAAAACAAAATGGGACTATCAGTGATTTTCCATTGTCGTACCTATGTGTGCACAATTCCCAAGGTTCATAACCTAGGGTTCTAATGCCATTCTGTCACGCCCCAAATCCGAGAGGTGATGTGGTAAGTTAATTAAGTTAATTAAATCAAATTTTTATTAAAACTGCTATTTAAAGAAATAAGTTAATTAGAAAAACATGATTGATTTAAAACTTTTTAAGAGTTTATCAAATTATTAACGTAGATAAAACAAAATGAAATAATAAAACAAATGAGCACGAGATAGACCCTATTAGACCCACATTAGTGCACACACACAATATCGATATCAATAATATATATATACAACCACAGTCTAAATTAAACGAAATGAATTAAAATATTACATGCCTTGTTCAACTAAGTGAATAACCTAATTAGAGGAGGGAATTCCTATGGTCCACGGGGTCTTCCAAGCTCCTCATGTTGGAAAAATAATACGCAGCGGAATTTTAAAAATTTTAAATTAGAGTATTTTCCAAAACACAAGTTTGACATGCTATATGTATAAATTAACCTGATCTTACTGACCTTGTATATGCCGAAAAGCTTCCGAAGTCTGTGTAGAGAAGTAACGTTCTAGAAGAGCCTCAACCAACTGGTCTTCTTTGCTATTCTCTATCCATGATTGGAGTGAGTGTGGGCTCACACGTACAGCTCTTCCTCAAGGTGACTCTCCTTCCAATCAATTGAGAGAACCCAAAGCTAGTGTTCATGATTTGTGAACAAGAGCTCTCAAGGAGTTTCAGATTCTCACCAGAAGAGTATCACTCTTAATCTCTCTATTGATCTCTTAATAACTCATTAGACTCACTCCCTATTTATAGAGGTTGAGCCTAGGGTCATTCCTTATCAGATAAGGTCTCAAAAATTTGAAACAGAATCAAATTCGGGTCAATATCGGATAAGATACGCATAAAAACGCGTGAAAACGCGTGATTTTTAATTCACGCATAGGTAGGCCGAACTTTTTCATAGGCAGGCCGAACTTGCTTGATCGGCAGGCCAAACTTTAATTTCGGCATGCCGAACTGCCGAAATAAAAAATCACACGAATCTTTTATTTTCCACCCGAGATTCTATAGGATAAAGCTCAGTTTTAATTCAAATAACCCAATAGAGAAGTTATCTAATTAAAACAACTTTATCTAGATAATCTCTAAGAAAATAAATAGATTTCTAATAATTCTACAAGTTTATCTTGATTTAATTTATCCAAAATTAAATCAACCGATAAACAGACAAGA
>CAMOHE010025171.1:0-23989 GCA_946598075.1 Artocarpus hirsutus
GTTGTATATTATTAAAATTTAAGGTGCTACATTAAACTGTGGTTTATTTATTTGATTATGTTTTTATTTTAATTTAAGAGTTTTCATTTAAGTCCCGGGCAAATTACTTTGATGATTTGTGTTTATTTTCTAATCTTTATTTTATTTAATAAAAACTGTTAACCCCTACTTAGGGGCGTTACACTGATGCATCTTATGTCATTAGCATAAATATCTCTAGAGACAGATTGTTGTAAAGGGTGATAAATTTAATTTGAACCAGTGCCCCAAAAATGATTTTGAAAGGGAACAAATAAAGAACATCCCATATGCTTCAATTGTTAGAAGCTTGATGTATGCTCAGATCTACACAAGGCCTGACATTGCATTTGTTGTGGGAATGTTAAGAATATATTAGAGTAATCTAGGTATGAACCACTAGAGAGTTGTAAAGAAAGTGATAAGGTACCTTCAAGGGACCAAATACTACATGCTTACGTTTAGACAAACTGAAAATCTAGAGGTAATTGACTACTCAGATTTAGACTTTGCTAGCTGTATTGATTTACAAAAGTCAATATCTAGGTACATTTTCATGTTTATCGGTGGAGCTGTATCTTTGAGAAATACAAAGAAGACTTTGATTGCTACTTCCACTATAGAGGTTGAGTTTGTATATTGTTTTGAGGCAACCTCGCATCGTGTATAGATGAAGAGTTTCGTTTATGGGCTTAGAATTGTGGATTCAATTTTTAGGCCATTGAGACTATGCTATGAAATTTAGCTGTAGTTTTTATGGCTAAAAACAACAAAAGTGATAATCGAAGTAAACACATCGACATTAAATATTTAGTCATAAAAGAACGTGTTAAAGATAAAACAATGGTCATTAAACACGTTGGCACTGAATTGATGATGGCTGATCCTTTGACAAAAGACATGGCACTATTTAGATTTAAGGATCATTTAGAAAGAATGAGACTTTGTTCCTTTGTGTAATTTTTATTGTAAGAACAAATTTATTTTAAATGAAACTCTATTTCAATTGTGCTATTTTCTCATTTTTGTTTTGTGTACACATTTGTTTATTTATTTTGAGAAATATCATTAAGTTTGGACCAAGAATAAACATAAGGTTTATTCATTAAGTATTAAGAGACATAATAAATTGTGATACATGGAAGATAATGCTCGTATTTAGAGGACCCATCATTATGATTCATGTATTTGTTTCTTATTGTTTTAAATAATATATAGGCCAAGTTGGAGAATGTAAGTACTGTGTGCACTACACAAGTGCTATGTGCACTATATTAAATATAATGAATATTAGTAGTTAATATTAGCAGTGCTTGTGCACTACACAACTGCTATGTGCACTTATATAAAATATAATGAACATTAGCAGTGCTTAAGCACTGATTTTTCTTTCTTTTTTTTTTCGATTGCTTCTTCATTGTCTTGTCATTTTGCCCTATGAAAATAACTTTCTTCCAATGTGCCCTTAATTGTTTTACAACTTCATTTTTTATATGTTTATTTAAAATAATTTTCCCTCATGCATTCCTATTAAAATATGTTGTTGGGTTCTTCTAATTGGCTTACTGCAACAATTTTTTCCCTTAAAAGTGTCTTCTTTTAAAGATTTTTTCACACCATCCTACCAAATCTCTTTCCTAATTATAAATGCATTCTCCCCAATTTCTTTTTGTTTGGTCAATTGAAATACATTTTCCTTACTTTACTCCTATAATGTAATTTCTTTCATATGTGCCCGTGCTTAATTTTTTTAACTTCTATTTTGTCAAAGATCTTCTATAATGTCATCATTTTTTAAGTATGCATCTTTTAAATAATTTTTCCCCCACATGATCCTACTGAAATATATCTGTTAAGTGCGCTTTTATTTAATTTTTCTCCCGTATTTAATCCTTGTTTTAAAAGCTATGCTATGTTTGAGTTAGTTACTTGTTAATGAACTACTAACTAATATCTTCATCATTAGATACGTTAAAAACAATTACAATAATCAAAACTTAACACAGCCAACTAGAGTTCTAACTAGTATAATACCACTTTGTTTTGTCTTCCTTTGTTAATTTCCTCAACGCATTGATGAAGTTTTGACATTTGTGATGTATAATAATTGTGTATGTATATGTCCAAAACCAGACAAAATAGTTCAAGTGCCATGTTTTACAACGTGAATCCTGGTGCAAACAACTTGTGCTTCGTTCCCTTACCTTTTTTCTTGCTTTTGCGTTCCCCCTCACTTTTTTTAATATTTTTTTGCCCTTTTTTTTAATCTTTTTTTTGGTCCTATTTTTCCTCCGTATTTTTTGTGCTTTATCAATTTAATTTTTCAATGACTTTTTTTTTTGTTCTTTTTCCTAATATCTTATATATTTACATATTCATTTTATTAAATTATTTTTTAAATATTTATCATCAAATTCTTTTTTCTTAGTTTATTCTTATTGCATATTCTTTTATGTCCTCTCAAATATTTTCTTATCCAACATGACCTACAAGTTTTGTTATTTTAGTTGCCAAATATTCTCTACTTGTATATTCTTCCCATATTAGCACCTTTAACTATTATTTACCTTATAAATGATATTCCTTCTAATATATTGATGCTAAAATATTTTCTTTCACATATATTTCTACTCAAATATTTTTTAAGTGGCCTTTTATGCTATTACCACATTGTACCTCCTAATCATTTTTCTATTTGACTCGCTATTTTTTCTTAAAAAATTGCCTTGTTTGTCTATACATACTTACACTTTCTCTCTCACACGTACATTCAACAAAAAATACATGGTTTGATTGAAGCGTACGTTTGATCCTCTTGCTTTTTTCTTTTTTGTTTTTAAATCTTAAACTTGTTTTTCTGCTAAACTATTAAAAGAATAATAATAAACGAGTAAAACTAAATTTTAAGAGAATTTTTTAGATACTCATATCAAAATAATACAAAATTACGCGCCCACTGTACATTCTAATATATAGTGTATGTATAGACACACATGCATACAACTATCATTGGTAATTTGGTGTTATTCTTTAATTGATTAAAATTAAGGGGTTATATTTTTCTCTAACTTTGTGTCATTTGTGACATTGGACACTTATTTTTAGAAGTCCTTAATGGTTTCTAAAATATATAGTTTTGACTTGTCAATTTTATAAAGGATTTTTTTTTTAAATGCTCCCAAACTATGTACCTTGCTTCATTTTATCCTTTGATTTTGCAAAACAAGTCAAAACACTCTTAATCTATAGAAAATCATTCAAAATACCATCTCTGTCCAATTACATCTATAAATTTAATAGTTTTGCTGGTGTGGCAAGCTATTAACTATTAACTAAGGGTATTAAATCCTGGTTAAATCTACAAAACTAAACAAATATTAAAAATAATAAAAAAATCCAAAAAAAAGTTGTCTTTTTCCTCTCGATGTCTCCAAATGCAGACCCAAAATAGCTTGTTCTATTCACTTTCCTTTCGGTCGGTTGCCCCTCAACCACTTTAGGGGTCTTTGTCGAGTATTTTAAAGTTCTTTCTCAGGATGTGCCTTTATCTTCATTGGTGGATTGGATTACTTCTTATGGTCCTAATTCAAGCCCGACCCACCGTTCTGCTACTAGGTTCGGGAATGGCGCCAGGCGAGGGTGCCACTATGCCTTGCTGCTTTGCTATGGCCGGCCCTTGGACTATACAAAAGAATTCCTTCTGGCTCTCTTTCTAATGTTTTCCATGTGCCTCGCTCTTGTGACATGCTATGTTTCCCCTCTTCATTCCTAAGTAAAGGGTGAGTCTCATGCGTCAATTTATGGATTGCGGTCTCACGCACTAATTCCTATAGGTGCCCATGGTAGGTAGGCCACCCTACCTAAACCAATAATCATATCGGTCAGATCACATCAAAAGTTCAAACACCTCCAAATGGTAACACCAAGTTCGAATTCAAATCTCATTCAAACACCTCCAAAATAACAAAATCTTTTATTTTGGAGAAAAACATGAAACGAAAAAAATGTAACTCCTTCAGCCCCAATGGCTGCCACCCTTCCAAGCCCTCTAACCCCACTCTTGTGCGACCTAGTCCCTACCACCCCCACCACCGTGCAACCCTCCCTCGAGCTCTCTGCCATTCCAAAACTGCCCCCTTCAAGGACAACAAATCAACGAAGTCCTTTTCTCTAAAATAAGCCTCCCCCACCACTCTCTTCAGATCTTCCTCTCCATCTCTTGCTCTTGACGTCACTCGAACCTTTCTAATGATTTCCCAAGAACGAGTTTATGTATTCGCTGTGATTTTTGCACATGTTGGCTTCATCTTTGTTAGGAGCTACAATGATGAGATTGACTTCTTTTCCGGCAATGAGAACTTTGATGGAGGTAGTGGTGGCGGATGGATATGGCTCGCTATAGAGGGAGGATATTGGGGTCTGGGAGATTTGGCTAATGAGGGGGAATTGGGGAAGGGTAGCAAACGATTAGATATGGTGGGGTTGGGGACGTGGGTAGACTATAGAGGATGATAGAGCTCAAGGGTCTTTTCTTTTTTTCAAAGAAACCTAAATGAATTGTTGAGATTTGGTGCAGTTAGATCAAGGGTTAATATTTTAAATGGGGAGTTCTATTTTAAATTATATAAAAAGCCAATTAATCACTTCTTTAGTTTGAATAATTTTAAGTATTCTAAAATGAATGCTAATCAGCATTCCGTTAAGTTAACAGACGGAATCAAACAGAGAGGGCATTTTGAATGATTTTTACAAAATTATGAGGCAACGTGAGATACGGTACATAGTTCGATGGATATTTATAAAAATACTCCTTTTATAATTATATATTTTTAGACAAAATCTAACATGAAATATTAAATATGAAGATTTTAAGATATACAAAGAAATAGAAACCAAATTGCCCTACATGGTCTAGATTTTTTCTAAATAATTGTTTCAAACATGTTTGTTTTTTCATCATTTTATCCCTCCTAGAACCCTTTTCGTCTTCCTAGTACATTTTTGTTTGAAAATATGCAAGTTATTAATGTGGGTATTAAAATTGGATATTTCAAAAAACATTAAAATAGTGAGACCTCTAAAAGTTTAGAGATTAAAATGAAACAAATACGTATCCTTGAATATATATATATATATATATATATATTGTTTTGACTTCTGATAACAAATGGGTGCCTATTAATTATCACTTTGTTTATAATTGGGAGACATATTAAGATGATGTCAGCATATTTTGTTAATTTAATGTCTCATTATTTAAATTCAAACTAAGTTTTTCTTTTAGCTCTCTATAACTCATCTCCACATTAAATATTAATGTCAATATTATATTTGTTACTAAAAAATATGAAAATACCTATTTAGTATACCAAATACATGTAAAATTACACATGATTCTTCTATAAATATTGTATCTATGTCATTAAAAAACAAGATATTGTTTATACATGCAAAAGTAAACACTTAATTTTAAGATAATCTAAAATGACAAGGTTATCACTTTTACTGCTCTAATAAAAAAAAAAAAAAAAATCAAGTGACCTTAAAATTGCCATGTGAAGGTAGTGAACAAAACGTGATTCATAAAGTGATGCATTTAATTTTTCTTTTTTAGTTAAAGAATTGATTTTCATATTTGTTACACTTTTGTATAATGGAGCATCTATATATATCTTTATGAGTTTCTTTTTCATATGTGTTAATCAGCCATAACATTAGAAAATTAGTGTGATTAATCAATTAGTACGTACAAGTTAAGCTAATATGCTCCATTGTAATCACGTTGGATGCTATATTTTAGAGTGTCCAAAGTAGTACTTTAAAGTAGAAACGACAATAATTATATAATATTCTTATTATTTCACATTGTATGTATTACTTCTTCTTTTTTTTTTTTTTTTTTTTGAAAAGTTTAGTATTTCATTTTCAAACAGCAGTAATATAGAGGAAATATGGCCCCCCACTTTCCCCTCCTCTCCCCATCAACCCCAACCATATAAGTGGAATTTGATTCTTGTTCTTCTTTATCATATATAGTAATTAAAAGGGTAAACTAAATCAAGAACCATTAATCAGCTAAAGTGGAGAGGGAGGAGCATAATTAATTTATAATTAAGTGATCATGGATTTGATTAGGTTGAAAATTAGTTCGAATCTGAATATATTGTCTTGGTGTTGAACAACACTTGCTCATTGTGGAAAAGGAACTTATTCACACATTAACATCCAAAAAAAAAAAAAGAAAAGAAAAGAAAAATTAAATAGTGTTATTATTCTAGTTTCTAATTGTGATAGCAGCAGCATTAGGATCATAGCATAAGTGCCTAGATATATTTCATATATTTTTATTTGCTTTCATTCTTACCTTTGCATCACAAAAAAAAAAAATACTGGATTTATGAGTTTAAATCGTGTTTGATGCAAATGATAAAGATCTTCTTACCTATGTATAAGAGTAGGAACTTGTCCAGAAAAAATAAATAAATAAATAAATAAATAAAAGATATAAGATAAGATTCTCCAAACGCAACATAAAATACTTAAAAATACAACATGATGTCATAAAAGATTAGGATTTCTATTATGAGAGCTTTGATTTCTATTCAAAAATAACAACATGATGTTATTTGTTGTGAACTATTACTATTGTGAGACCCTCTGATCCTTTTTTTATTTTTTATTTTTACAATTTAATACGTCGTTTTTTTTTTTTTTTTTTGCAATCTTGGTCTACAACCATAAATTGACTATAGATTTTGAGATTTAATAAAGATGGTTACATTCATATATCAATTTTCCTGATGGTTAATTCGAAATTTTATAAAAACAGTGGCATAAAGGATAAAGTACAAAAAATCATTGTTTTTTTTAAACCCTATTAAAATTAGAACATTTCGCATTTTATGACTGTTATTGCAATATTAATTAACGTTTAGAATATATACACATAAATCCAACTATTGTTAATCATATAAGTAATGTAACGTGTTCAATCTTTGGTGAATATTAGTTGTAGGGTAGCCCTCATAAATGTGTTGACCAATCCCATGATGTCGCAAATTTTGAATTCTCTTTTTCCTTCAAATAAATATGGAGATTTTTTTTTTTTGGTAGGAATTGAAAAAAATAATCTATCAATATGTTTCATTTTTTAACCGTTATATTTATTAAAAAAATAATTTATCAGATCTAATGGTTTAAAAATAAATACTATTTGTAAAAATACTCACTAAAAAATACTTTTATAAAGTATTTTTTGATGGGACCTGAAAAAAGAATACTCATTGTGGGTATGTATCTTTCAACTGTCAAATTAATTTAAAAATAATTTTGAACAGACTAATAAGATGTTTGGTACGATGGTATGAATTATTAGTTATAACTACTTTTATTGTAGCATATGAGACCTTTATACTGTAGTAATTTTTTTTACTGTAACATGTAAGAGTTTTATATTTTCAAACAGTACATAAACGGTTTTAAAACGGGCACCAATAAATAGTGTTCGCTCGGAAAAGTCCGGCCTAAAGAAATACCAAAGCCGTGCGGAAATCTAAAAGGGTGTTTGGAAGTGATGGGAACCACTCAGTTCCCACCACAAACTCAGTTATAAACAATAAAAAACTCTCATATGCTACAGTAACAATAAAAAAAATTACTACAATATAAAACTCTCACATGCTACAATAAAAATAGTTGTCATCATTGATTCCCGCCG
This sequence comes from Artocarpus hirsutus, assembly GCA_946598075.1. Classification (NCBI taxonomy): domain Eukaryota; kingdom Viridiplantae; phylum Streptophyta; class Magnoliopsida; order Rosales; family Moraceae; genus Artocarpus; species Artocarpus hirsutus. Next base: position 7,736 of record CAMOHE010025171.1, read on the forward strand.
TCCTTTCAAAAACCCATTAATAAGTTTTGAAACGTGGTTTGGCATTGTTATTAATTGATAAACTTTTCAGCCAACCGTGGGAAACGTTACATTATTGGAACGTGGTGAACACGCGCCTTATCTATCGTCTCCAATCCCATCACACACCACAAGTCTCTACGGTCAGGGGTCCGAAGTCAATACTACTTCAAAAGACATCTCCACGATGTATGTGGTTTTGGATAGTTAGTTATTAGTTAGTTATTTTTAAAACTTTTTAAAGTAAATTTAAAATTATAGGTTTTGAATATATTTATCATAAATATTTTTATGTATGTAAAAATTATTTACAATGTAAACAAGGGAATAAATAAATTAGTTACAAATTAAATCTATTTATTATATAAATAAGAATTATCTACATTATAAATAAAGCGTAAATAATTTATTTATACTATAAATATACTATTTACTTAAATATTTTGAAAATATAGTATTTGCTACAATTAGTTTTGAAAAAATAATATTTATTGCAATTTCTCTTTATTTATTTATTATTATTGTTTTTTAATAAGGTGTTTGGGAATTATGGTTGTAGTTCAAAAATATTATAGCATATGAGAGTTTTAAGCTATAACAACTTTTTGCTCTTTTTTTTTTCTTTTTTTTTTTACTATAGCATATGAAAGCTTTACATTATTTGGTAACTACAACTATGATTCTAATTACAATTGCCAAACACCCCATTATGTCTTTTTGGTAGGCCGACAATTTAGACACGGCACGATGACACGAAACGAAAACGACACGAGATAAACGGGTTTGGACCGCACGTTTATTAATTGTGCCATAAATGGGTTGGCACAAAAAACATGAAAATAAACGGGCTGGATTCGTGCTATCACGCTAAACACGCCTTAACATGTTTAATTAAACAGGCCGTAAACGTGTTGACACGACACGACACAACCCGTCCGTTTATAACACATTTAAACTTAAACATAAAAATATTTAAAATATTTATAGTAGGTTAGTATTAATTAGATATTGTGTTTTTGTTAATTTTCTTTATTGGTTTTTTTAAAAAAGAAAAATTAAAAATTTTTAAATTTTTTTAATTTTTAGTTAATTGGGTCATAAACGTGTCATATGCGTGTTGTTTTTGTGTCAACCCATTCGGCACGTTTAATAATCGTGTTAATCGTGTCGTGCCGTGTTACGTGTGCTATAGGCGTGTCGTGTTCGTGTTTGTATTTCTGGCACGTTTATTAATCGTGTCGTGTTTATGTTCGTGTTCAGGCTAAACGTGCCGTGCTGTAAACTTGCCGACACGAACACGATTATTGTCACCCCTACTTTTTGGACAATTTGACCTTAAATTTATAACTCATTAGTATTTACTTAAACTGCTAAATAGACAAACTGTTAATTTGTTTTCTTTTGATAGGCAAGTAGAGCAACACAATAAACAAGCCAGGAAAAAAAGAAGAAGAACAACAACAAAGGAAGCCGAGCGACCGAAACAAAAATAAAGTTAAAAAACTAATTAATGGCCAAAAAACCCCACTAGAGACTCACAAAACAACGGATTAATTTCACAAATGGTCTTTGAGCTTACCTTCAGTCTTATTTTAGTCTCTGACGTTTCAAAAGTCTCATTTTATCCCTAATTTTTTAGTTTGTTTTAGATTTGGTCCTTTCTTCTGTTTGATATTAAATATTTAACGGAATATTCTTAAAATGTCTCACTTTGATCTCTAATAGATTAATTTATTTCACTTTTAGTCCTCAATCTATTACTTTGTTTTATTTTTAGTCCTTAATCTATTATTTTATTTTATATTTAATCTCTAATCTAATACTTATATACTGAAAAATAGTAAAAATATTTTTTAGTGGGGTAAAATTAGAAGGAGCTATTGGGCCTTTAGCAGGTGCATTTCCCAATTCTTATCATAGTTTGACACTTAACTCCTAGAAATTTATTATTGACAATTAATTACAAAATTCTCTAAAATTTAATAAAATATTTTTTTTAGTGGGATAAAATTAGAAGGAGTCATTGGGCCTTTAGCATATGCATTTCCCAATTCTTAGCATGCCTTGACGCTTAACTCCTAAAAATTTATTATTGACAACTGTCTATGAAGTAATTACAAAATTCTCTAAAATTTAATATTCTTCAATGGTTGGAGAAAATAGCTAAATTTTTTTTGGGGAAATCCAAAGATTAAAATGTCAAGACAAAATTAAGGACAAAGTGTCAAGTCAAGAAAATTCAAGAACGCATATACTAGAAATCGTTTATAAGCATGTACATATTATATGGGTATGCACAGACCACATGTATGTTTGCTAACTCTACCATTGGTTAGCCTAAATGATGTTGATGGCCAAAAAAAATCGTAATTGGAAGCCCTCATAAATACTAAAACCGTTGGGGATCTCTCTTCAGTCAATCAACCCCCACCCACAATAAAGAAAAGTGAAAGTTATTACTTCATTAGAAAAACAACAAATTAGGGAGAAAACTAGAAGGGGTTAGAACAGAAGAGAAAAGGACAACGATCTATAATATGAATATCCCAACTAACGGGCTTGGAATTCCATTCACAAGTATTGTCCAACTCTCTCTCTCTCTCTTTTTTTTTTTTTTTTTTTTTTTTGTGCCCCCCGTGTCATGAGAATTCTCTAAATAGGATATGGTAAGGCATTATTTTCAGTTAAAAATATGAAAATTTAATGAATAAATCTGATTGGTTCAAAGAATTTATTATTTATTATGTTAAGAAGTATCGAGCTTAATCAACACCTTTCAAACAATCACCTACACAGAAGGAGCAAGGAGAGGGAATAAGAAAAAATGCATGTTGGAAGCCCCCTGATGCGTGCCTTAATGCTGAGGAGCACGCACGGCCACAGAAGTCACAGAAAGTGTGAGAGGCTGCACCCATATGCTCTGTTTCAAAAAGCGGTGCTGTCTCATGCATCCAGGGCCTGACGCAAGGAGAGCTTCTTTTGGGGGTTTTTTGTTTCCTATTTCTAGCAAAACTATAATTAGGACTTGGTGAATGCTTATTTTTGTTTCTCAGAAAATTAGAGAGAGGGGGAGGGGCTAGAGAAAAATTCGAAAGAGCAAGTGTGTAATTTTTGTCTTGTAAATTTCTTTATCATCATAGTGAATCTAAAAGTGGACATAACTCTCACATTGAGAGTAAACCATTATAAATTTTGTGCATTCTTGTTTATTTTCATTTGGAATATTTTTCGTTCTCATTAGAATTAAGACTTCTAATTCACAACATGTTAGTTTTTCCTAATGCGAAAAGGGATTATATACTAAAAAAATATTTTGTTTCATCCGACATTTAATTCTAAAATAAAATAACGGAGCTTTATGGTAAGATATTTCTACCCTATCTCACAGAATCTAATACATATTTAATGATTCCAAACAACGCACTACTGATATAGTATAAAATATATACTACATTATGATTCTAGTGGAAAAAAAACAACAAAGGACTATTTAGATTAGAATATTAAGAGGACGAAACTTCATAGAAAGAGAGTTGCTCCAAAAAAAAAAAAAAAAAGCCAGCAAAATAATAAGCAACCTTTTTCCCCTCCACCTCCCTTTCTCCATCAAAGACTTGTTTTTCACTCTTTGTTTAGCTTACACCCATTTATGCACCCAAACCATCCGTCCACAAAGTACAAAACTCTCTCTCTCTCTCTCTCTCTATTCTCTTTCCACCAAGAGGAAGCAGTGGAGGGTGTTGGAAAGAAATAACAACGCAACAACAAATAAAAGAGAAGAAGAAGAAGAAGAATTAGAAATACCCATATTCCATATCATCAATGGAATTCATCTCAAAATCTTCCCGACAAGAAAGAGACACCACCACCATCACCACCACCACCACCAACAACAACATTAACAGCCCAAAACCCACAAATCTGAGTCCCAGATCTGACCCAAACAACCCTTATCCAACAACCTTCGTCCAAGCCGACACTTCAAACTTCAAACAAGTCGTCCAAATGCTCACCGGCAGCAGTACCACTACTGCCAATTCCTCCGACGCATTCAAACAAACCCCTTCTCCTTCTTCTAGACAAATCCCACCCAAAAAACAAGGCTTCAAGCTTTACGAACGACGAAACATCAACACCAACAACAACAACATTAACAAACAACTCATGATCAACACTTTGTTGTCGTTTCCAAGAAACGACAACAACAACAACAGCATGATGTCTCCTCACGAGATCCTGTCACCGAGCGTGCTGGACTTCCCGTCGCTGACGCTGCTAAGCCCCGTCACGCCCCTCACATCAAACGACGTCGTTGACAGGGACCAGGAAGGAAACGACAAGTCGTCAACGACTTCGTCGTCGTTTTCGGAGGAGGAAGAGACTAAAGCAATAGCGGAGAAAGGGTTTTACTTGCATCCGTCGCCGAGAGACGGCGGCGAGGAGCAGCCGCCTCCGCAGCTTCTGCCGCTCTTCCCGCTAACCTCTCCTAGGGTTTCTTCTGCTTCTTAGTAAGTAGTTTTGTTCTTTGATTGTCGTTTGTTGTTATTGTTGATGTAATTGTGAGTGATCTGAATTTGAGAGGAAAGAGAGAATGCAAGATGTTTTTATTATAAAAAATACTACCCAACATACAAACCAAAGGTATGTATAGATAGATGGATCTTAAATCTTAATCTCTCTCTCTCTCCAATATTTGTACAATTTAACCACTCAATGATTAAAAAATAAAATAAAATCTTTTTTTTTTCTTCTTTCCTTGAATTATTCTTGTGGTTGATTATATTTTATTTTATTTTATTTTTTTGAAATGACATTTTTTTGGATCGGTGGATTGAATTTGAAAAATATTTGGGGCAAAACCGAAACTAACAAAATTTGAAGTTCATATACTAGCCTCACATTATAGAACTCAACTTGAATTAGTATAGTAATTTCTATTAATATGATGTTGGATGTCCCATAGCATTATTTATTGAATTGTGAAAGTTAACAAAGTTGTTAACATTGAAAAAAAATTAAAATGTTCTGCCACGGGAGCTTTTGGTCAGTACAAAGTTTATTTAGTTTCTATTTTTTTCATCAATGTCTTATTTAAATGTGAAAGTTGACAACATTGTTGATATCAAGAGAGTTGAAGTATGGTGGAAGTTTGATAAAGATTTTGTTTACTTTTGATTTTGTCTGTTGAGATTTGATCCCGGTTTGGGAGTCTTTTTGTTTAAGATTTAATTATAGTTATTTTTATAATTAATTAGAGTAATTGTTGCCTTCAAAAATAAAATAGCGTAATTGTTATCCTAAGTAGCAATACTACCCAATATAACATAGAAAAGGAAAATTAAAATAAAATAAGTAGAAACTTTTTTTAAGGGAAAATAAGTAGACGATTTATTTAGGGCTTCTTTTATTCACTGATTTTAATTTTAATTTTTGTTTTTGTTTTAGATGTTGTCTTTTGTTTTGTTTTATTAGAGCAAGTCATTTTAGCTTCTTACTCATACAAAGACTTCTACTGTTACTTTTTCTTGTTCCTCTCTCTTAATAATTATGCAGACTAATGTCTTCGGGGATTGAATATGAATTTCTTTTTTCGTACACATATCAAAAAATTGAAAAATGAAAAAAATAAATAGTTTGTATTTAAGAGGACAAAAAACTCCTAAAAGGTGACCGGGTAATAAATTAAAGGGGTTTTTTTTTTTTTTTCTTTAAACTTAAAATCTTCTTCTATTATGAAATTATTTCGTAATAAACGTGATGAAAATCTGACGGTCGAGAGCAACATAATATCGAGATATTTTGTTTTTTTGTTTTTCCCTTAATGACCTATGGAAGAATTCTCTTATTGCTGACAGGTGGGATATGGTTGTGAGAAATTGAAGTTGCTTCAAGGTTGATGCATAAATATCCAGGGATAGGAAGTCAACTTGTTTGAGTGGCTCTCAACTTGGTCCCCTCCAAATGGGTAATGTCAAGTTACTCATAAAATTGAAATTGAAAATTGAAGAGAGAGAGAGAGAGAGAGAGAGAGAGTCAAAGAGGTTGAAGTAGCTTTGTTGGTCCCCTTGGTCGAGGACCACATTTAGGATTTAGCTATCCCCCCAAGTACAAAAGTCGAAACTTCCACCCCACTGGCATGAAAATGTATGGCCATGTTGTCTGAGCTGTTCAACATCGTTGAATAAACCACATTTAGATCAATGATTGATTTCAAGTTTGGTTGTTGAAATTTACTCCTAGTCTTGATTTAATCCCTATGATTTAAATAGTTTTATTTTAATTTTTAATCTTTTATTTTGTTTCAGTTTTGATCCATCCGTTAGTTAAATGTTAAATATTTAACAGAACATCCTTAAAATGTTCCGTTTTGGTCTTTAATCTATTACTTTATTTTACTTTTGGTCTTTAATTTATTACTTTATTTCACTTTTGATTCCTTCATTATCAAGAAATTACCAAGAATCAAAATTAGAAAATTAAAGTAAAAAACTCAATACAACTGTTGATTAATGTAACTAAAATAAAAAACAATTTATTTATTGTTTTTTAGGTGAGTTTTAATTTTTTTAAAAGAACAAGTACTCAAGTTGAATATTTAATGTAAGTATATTATATGTGTATATGTGTATGTGGTAACTGTACTGCTTAAAATTATTATTATCCAATATAGTATATAAATACACATATATAAATCATAATGCACAGCTTCTTATTTAAAATGCTTAGTCATTTAATACTTATATACTAGTATTAAAAACTTAACTATCTTTTTCTAAATTAATATTCATCTCACTAATAAATGATGAAATAATTTTTTTAATTACATGCATCAAAATTGTTGTATTAAGTTTTTCATTTTAGATTTTTCAAATTTGTCCCTAATAACTTTTAGTTATAACAGATGGGCCAAAAATGAAGTTATATTATTTATTAAAGATTAAAGTAGGACATTTTAAAAGTTTTCTATTAAATATTTAACGTTTAACTAACAGAGGGACTCAAATTGAAACAAAGTAATAGATTAAGGATCAAAATAGGACTTTTAACTGTTAGGGACTAAAACTGAATTGAGAGTAAACCTCAAAGACTATTTGTAAAATTATCCGTAAGATGGTACACATGTATCAACATGGTTGAAACTGTTTGAAACACATCCTTTTAATGCTGGTAAATTGTTAGTTGTTTTTTTTTTAATTTATTTTTGTGCTTTCTACAATGGGGTTTTGTTATTGGTGCATGTTTTTGAAGTTAGATTTGGTCAAAAATTTTGTACAAGGGAAAACATGCTAAATTAAAGAAAAGCTGCTACAAATTTAGTTATTCAAAACAAATTAAAAAAATTCTTCTTTAATTTCAAGACAAAATGATATTAGACTTACTATAGAAGAAGAGACATCAAAATAATACAAATCTAATAGTATTAGACTTATTTTGTTCTTGTAATTCGTGGGAAATGGGAAATAACTTAATTGCATAACATAGGCACATCAAAAGAGCAAAAAAGTGACTAAAACATATGAACTTGTTATCTGAACGAAATATATATATATATATATATATATATATATATGAACTTGTTAGATTAATTAAATTGCTACATCCTGTGTGTAATTAGAATTCGGTGAAAGCCCTAATTATTATATAATAGATCAAATCTTTGAATTGACAGGCTCCAAAACAATTCTTAAATCAAGTTAAAAGAAAATTTGTTCCCATGAGGCACCTGAATTATATATGTATCTTAAAAAATAATTTAACACAAATACAAAATCTTTGCTATATATGATAGGGATTTGAAAGAAAGAGAATATAATCTAACCAGTAATGACAAACATAATTATGAGTGCCTCTTCCTCATTTTACTATTAATTTTTTTGTTAATTTTCCAAGTGGTCCTAAGATTTACTTTTAGTTCTATTTTAGTCCCTCAGGTTTAAAAAGTTTAACTTTGATCCCTAATTTATTACTTTTATTTCGGTTCAGTCCCTTCGTTAATTAGGCGTTAAATATTGCAAAAAACTTTTAAAATGTCCTATTTTAATCTCTAACTTATTATTTTGTTTAACTTTTGATTCCTCTATTGCAACTAAAAATTATTAGAGATTAAATTTTGAAAAATCTAAAGTGAAAAACTAAATAACAATTTTGATACGTGTAACTTAATAAAAAAATTTACCATATATTAATAGTAAGATAAATTTTAATTTCAAAAAAAGATAAGTTGAATTTTTAATACTACTATATAAATATCGAATAATCATACATTTTAAATGACAAGCTATGCATTATGATTTATATATATATATATGTATATATATTTATATATTGTGTTAAATAATCATAATTTTGGACATCATAATTATTATATATACACTTGTATATCTAATATATTTACATTAAATATTCAACTTTACCTTAAAAAAATCAAGCCTCATCCAAATTACAATATGTGTTTTTATTTTAGTTACATGAATTAAAATCATTGTATTTAGTTTCTCATTCTAGTTTTTTTAATAGTCCCTAATAATACTTTGCCTATGAATGGACCAAAAGTGAAACAAAATAATAGATTAAGGACCCAAGTGGGACATTCTAAGAATATTTTGTCACATATTTAACAACTAATTGATGGAGCAACAAAAATTGAAACAAAGTAATAATTTTGAGGCCAAACTGGAACTTTTTAAATGTTAAGGGCTAAAATGAGATTGAAGGTAAACCTCAAAAGACTATTAAAGGGATTAACTTTAATTTCTTTAAATCAATTTTACTATTAATTTCTTTTATATGTATGTAATCTCAAAAGTCTAAGAAAGTATGAAAGCACAGATAAAATATATTTCTCTTGCATATCTGGGCTCTTCACAATATTGAAACTCAAGGAAGCTAATAAATTTCTTCTAATACCAGTTTTACCCAAATTTAAGTGTGCCAAAAAATAAAAATAAAATAAGAAAGCATCTTTCTCTCTCAAGGGGGCATAAAAAAGCTAGATGGTGATGAAATAAATGGACGGAATATTTTGTGACATCGTGGTTCCTAAACTCTTTGCCTAGTTTATTTTGACGTTGCGACTATTTTCACTAAGATATGGTAGCATATTGGTGGGATCAACTTCAAACATGCAAGTTTACTTAATATGGCAGTTTTTGTGCATTAGTATAAAAAAAAGATATCTAACTTTTAATACCCTTTGTTTTACCTTTATTCAATAATTATACTTATAGTTTTTGATCTCATCAATTATATACCTTCATATTAGATTTAATATACAAATTTGTACCGTATCTCGATCAATAATTGACTTTGACCTTTAAAATGACCAAATAATCCTTAAGTAAAATAGAAAAAAAAACTAAAACTTTCAAAAATAAGAAAAAAAATACAGACACAAACCTGTTTCTAAGGTTAGTCTCGATATTTTTGAAGTCAAAACTTTGTTAGCTTTTAAGATTCAAATAATTTGATTAAATTAGTTTTGATGATAACAAACAATTTTGTATTGCGAATTGTCTAGTTATTTCTTAAGTTTTGTTGAGCTTAAATTTGAAGACAATTTTGTGAGCTCAAGAATGATAAAGAGAATTATGTAAATTGAAGATTACGACATCAAGAGCAATAAGAAGACTTGAGTGTACAATAGGTTTATTTATATTTTTCTGTCTTCAATTTGTTTGAATTATGAAAGCTCTAGTACACACTCACTTTTACATTTCATGGTTTTAAAAATTGCATAAACATTATTTTTTAAACATTTTCTATAATTGTTTTTAAATTAATCTTTGTTTAAAATTAGTTAATTCTTTTGGAAATAATATTTTGTTTTGGAAATAATATTTTGTTCAAAGAGCATTTTTAAACTTGCTTTATAAGGACCAACTTGTCTCTATTTTATTTTATTTAACGGTTATAAAAAAATGCTTTTTAGAAAAACTTAGAGGAGGACAAGTCTAGTAGGACCGGTCTGCCGGTTAAACGACATAACGACCATGTTTTTACATGCCCTCTACTGGCATGCTAGACTAGCACAACCGGCTTGCAGGTTGTGCTCGCTAGCCTGCCAGGTGCCCTTCATTGGCTTGTCAGTTTGTGGATTATTGGATCTGTTTTGTCCTGATTTTAAAAATCGTCTTGCCGAACTCTTTTTCTAGCCCCACCGAACAGTCAATAACAGCTAGTTTTCTTTACCTTTGGGATTTGAGCCACAATGGCTCTTTTAGCTCGGAAATGATTCTTGTTGGTCTTTCGAGGCACATACACCTGGTGTAGATCATTACAAGCAATCATATTGTGATTCTAAGCTTTCTTGAGGCCTTTCCCACATTATTCTTCATCTTCGAGTATTCTCTTCTTCTCATGTACAAGAGCTTGCATCATTCTTATATTTTGAGAGCTATTCCACCTACTCAAATTGCTTACTTATACTGTATTTATCTTATTTGGAGAGATTCTTCTTAAAGTGAGATATTATTTCTAAATTCCATTTAAGTGAGATAGGTTTACAAACCTTTGTAAAATTAGAGTTGTTGGTTTGTCAATCTTCGTATAAAATTGACAGTTTATAGAGGTTTGGTGAATCTTGGATAGAAGAACTCACCAGATTGTACATGATATGATCATTGTACATGATATGATCATGCCAAAAGCCGATCATAATAGTGGAAGTGGCCAAGACATATATTACTTGGTAATAATAGACATGGACTTGTTGTCAAACCACTATAAATAATGTTGACATTTTCTTCTCCTTTCTCTTCTTCGATTTTGCAAATTATATTTGATTGATAAGTTTTCTTGGTGATCTTTGGTAGCTTGGTTATTTATAAATTTGTGTTATTTTGGTTGATTGCTTGATTTGATTTTTTTAGTGCATTTAGTTTATTGTTTCTTAATTTACTCTTATTCTTTTTATTTTTGTAATTGGCTCTAATTTTTCAATATTTTTAAAAGTTTTTAAAAACTCAATTCAACCATTTTTGTTAAGTAGTCATTCTTGAGATAACAATTGGTATCAAAACAAAGTGTTTATTTATCGCTTTAAAAATATTTTACAATCTTGAGTGCAGCTACTCAAAGTTTTTAAGACTTGGAAGGTCATTCGACCAATAGACCTCTTATTTTCAATAAGGTTGATTACAATTACTGGAAAGTTAGGACGAGAATTTACTTACAATCCATTGATTATGCCTTGTGAAGGATTTTGAAAATTAGTGCATATGTGCCTTCTAAGAAATTAGATAAAAGTTGGTGCCTAACGATCCTAGTGAGTACAATGAGGACGATGGAAGGATATTATCTTTGAATGCTATAACTAAAAACATCCTATTATGCCCCAGATAGGAATGAGTTCGATAGGATAACTTCTTGCAAATCGACACAAGAAATTTGGTACAGAGACTCCGAGAGAGCACGTTCCCTTACATGCATTAGGCCATCCTTTCAAGTTTTATTTACCATCATTTATCAATTCTGGAGTACCCTGCGATATTTTATTAAATTCAAAATTTAGAATTTTCCAAAACTAAAAACATATTGAATACTACATGGCACTTACAACATGGCCAATAAATGGCAATATTGGAACACAAGGCAAACTGGCACAAAAACTATGTCCAAAATGAACCACCATACTTTCTATCAGAATAAGAAAAAGGGGAAAAAGAAGCTCATCGAGTGACAAAGCTTTTGAACATAAGAAAGTTTTTTGTCAACCAGTTTATTTATTTATTTATAAATACATGTCGTTAATTTACCATGAGAAGAGTACGTATTTGCTCTCAAATTTCCGAGAAGGAATTGATTGTCTTGAAGCCATGATCCTCTGGAAGAGGCCCATTTCCTGGCCGGACGGAAACAATGACCTCCAATCCTGAAAGAAGGAAAATCGTTGAACATGACATATTCCCACACACACACACACAAAAAAAAAAAGTCATCTTACTTTTGGAGATAACAATGAATTTAGTGTAAATAACACAAAGCAAAACAAGTGGTATAAATCTTTCCCACGATGAATCTGGAGATAAACTTCACTGCCTTAAAAAAAAAAAAAAAAATCAACTCCAAATTATGAATGTGGTGAATTATCTATTTCGGGTAGGATGAACATTTGAACAGTTTTGTGTTCTCAGGAATGGAAGTCTTTGTGAACTTTAAAGATGTTATTGGTGACACTTTTGGGATGTGGTGGACTCGAGTGTATTTGCAAGGATATTCTATTTTGTAATTCGAAACTAACAAGGTCCACAAGGATTATTAATGGTAAACGCCACCAAGTAGTTAACTAGTTTCTAACACTAATGAAAATAGAAACCAAGGTCCTAGTAGACCCAGTGGGAGAGGCAGAGAAGTTTCTTGTAAGCCGATTGGTCGGGGATGGGCTCCACACATTCTCAAGTTTTAGGGCAAGTTGACTAACTTGTAAGCGAAGGTGGGAAAGTGAAAAAGGAAAGGTGTTGGCAAGGAAAGAAAAGCAATAAGAAAGGAGATAATTGGTTCCCTTCTAGTATTTACAGTGGAGCAAGAATCATTCCATTTCCCCTTTTAGTGTTTACAGGTACTAAAATGTCCTTGTGCATATAATTACTGGTTAAATTTTAGTGAAAATACAAAGGTAATTTCATGGTTTATTCCAATTGAAAGGGGAAAAAAATTATGGGGCGACTTAGGAGTAGCTAACTCTTTCCTCACTTCGTACATGGTAAAGTTCCCAGTAAATTAGTGTTCTCGCTTTGTAAGTAAACACATGAATTTGACAGGTAAACAACAGAAATTTCTTTACCTGCAGCCTTTGCTGCCGCTGCTTCTTGAAAGACATCCGTCACAAATAAAATTTGTGATGGCTTATCAACCCCAAGAGATTGTGTAATTTCAACATAGCTACGTGTTTCTCTTTTGTTCCTGAGAGAGATAAGAGGGCAAGAAGGTTTTAGCTCAAAACAAAGTAGGAAGGACCCAGATAAGAACAATAGATTATCTAAAGCAGGAAAAGTGTAGTTGGTATTTATTTACCCCACTGCGGTGTCAAAAAATCCAGACAAAAATTTCCTTAGATCCCCATATTTTGTGTTGCCAAAAATAAGCCTTTGTGCCAATCTACTACCACTCGAGTAGATGTATACCTGCAGCACAAATAATTGCTATTAAAAAGAGAAGACACCTATTCCCAAGACCAAGCATGAACTATATTCGCCTTGTCTCTCATCTTTGTTATAGTGTTGCAGACTGATTTTAGTTGAACTGCCCTCATACCACATGCAATAACACAAAAAGAAAAAGTAATGATAATAATAAAATTAATAAATAAATTCAACACATCGAGACAAAACCGTACCAGTAATCCTTGATTGATTTACACAATTTGTGAAAAGAGCTATATACATACATACATACATACATATATATATATATATATATAAATATATACACGAACTAAATGCCTTTCTCTTTTCAATGCAACGGCTGCAACATGTAACAACGGGAATATGATAGACAAACAAACAAAGGATCAAGAAATTAGTGAGTTTTAGTAAAGGTGCGAACCAAATGTTAGGAGTCGCCACGGACTCTTGTACCTCTAAGACAGTCTAGAGTCTTTGCATTTATGCAGTTGCTGCCCACCTTCTAGAAACTTACCTATAGAAGGTTCAAGAATTTGACAACAAAGTTGGCAAGAATAATGACATGCTAGTTGCTTCCATGTAACCAGCTTCCAATGAAGTGGGCAAGATAAGTAACTAGTTTACTAAATGCTTTGCAAGACTCCACTCACTTGAATGTTGTAACCACTTTAGACACGCACACTAACTAGATTACCAAGTCACTTATGTTGGACTCACACTTAGCCCTGCACAAACCGAGACCCCATGGTCTCTTTACATAGGCAACCAAAGTCAGTTGCTCGTACATAGAAGCGTCTAGTATGTTGGCATTATGCTTTGTGGTTTAACTTGATTATCAAAATCTGAGTGCTCAGTGAGTTATTCAAAATATTGGTTTGATTGTAAAACGTTTTTTCTAAATTAATTTAACATGTATATAAGTGATCTTTTTATGTTTTACACAAGTGACCAAATTTGCATAGAGGGATAAGTCTTTTCAGCGTAAACATGCATTTTCACGAATTAGATGTTCATGTGTATGCCTAGGTGGAGCTTGTTCAACTGCTCCTTTAAAGTCAGACCCATCATTCATTCTGTTACTGTTAAAGAGGGTAGATCTATAAACTATACACCGCCCTCCAGTATTTGTGTAATCATATATAGAATCCGATTGAATATAATTTGTTCAATTAAACAAAAGCAAGCAGAAAAATGAAAGAAAGGACGAATCACCTTTATGCCCGAGCCATGCCATCTGGCAAGAGCTTCTGGTACGTCCTCAAACACTACACCCTCCAATTCATTATTTTCAAATCCAGTTCGCCAAATATGACCCTGAATACAACAAAGACGTCAATTGTATCCTCAAAACATACATGCTAAATAGGAAACAAACTGCTTCTGAATTATATTTCCGCATACTTGCAATTGTTTTAGGGCCGTGATCTTCCGATCAGCTTTTATCATGGCTTCCACATTAGCAACCAAAGCTGCAATAACCGCCTCTTTACCAGCATCATCGGAGGGGATGGGAACAGCACCACTAACATTGTTTTCTAAGTCTTCTTGAACCTGCAGTAGGGATGTACTTGTTCACAACATTTAGAGGCCGTTTGGTATTATTTTCAAAATAGGTCAAAACGTTTTTGTTTTAGAAAATGAGAATTTTTTGGGAATTATGCTGAGAGTTTTAAAAATTTTTGTCTCGGAAAACATGCAAAAACATTTTCAAAAATTCTGAGAACAAAAACAAACGGGGCCTTAGTATCCATATGATAACGTTTCTGAGGAAAAATAAATCCAACTCAAAAACTCAAGCTGTAGTTAGAACCATAGGTCCAAGCATTCCAAGTGTCTAACTTGGCTTTATAGGTTCTGAGTTTTTGTTTCTAGAAGCAATTCTAGAGATCAGGTCTTTTTTTGTCCCTTTTTTTAAATAAATTTCGGGGTGGAGAATTTGAGCTAAAAGCTCAACTTTGACATCCGTGCTACAACCACTAGAAGACCAGGTCTTCATACCAGCATTTTCCTAAAATTTAATTGTTTTAGCGTGATATATTAAAAGGATATCTATCACATTGCCAAGAAAAATGGAAAATCCTTAGTGCCAAAGAACGGCTAACGACATATATTTGCAATTTCAGAAGAAATATGTGCGGTTTTAAACAATAAATTGAAGTGAACATAGAATTTTGTTCTTGTATATTATGGTGCAAATGGTACAACTGGTTTATCCATGTCAATATCTCAAAATTTGTTCCAACATAGCCATAGATGTTCCACAAAATAACCATGAGATCAACCACCATGGCCCTACACGAAAATCTTACCTGAGAACGAAGCAATGCTATATCGTCTTTGGTTTCTGCAGTGTCATATGCTGTGGACAAGTGCCTTGCAACATTATCACAGGCATAAGGAAAGAGAACATCAGTAACAAATGATATTGGAGTCGTAGTTCCCTCAATGTCGAGTACAACAAATTGCTGCATTTGGAAAAGAAAAAAAAAAAAGATAAGAAATCAAGCGAAAAGAAATATCTTTACAGTAAGTTGATGATTAGTAAACTGATTATCAATGGTTTAGTGAAACTTGCTGACATATTATGCCAGAAAGAAAAAAAAAATAGTGATGTGACAAAACTACAACTAAAAGTAGAGATTGTCCAAGAACAGTGATAATAAAAAACAAAATACACTCACTCGCTCGAATTCGTTATTTGAACCTGCAGTCCCTGCCTTGACGGATATGTTTCTATTCACGCTAGTTCCGAAATCTTTCTTTGCATTCTGAATTGGACCATGGTTTGGAGTGGACCAGTCCAGACCCAGCTGATTGAGTTTGATTGCAGCATCAAACAGATAGTGATAACATTCTGCCTGGAAGCATAAGTAACAGGTGGAACAGGTCAGCATGTAAATTTTGATCTTCCAAAAATCAGAAAAAGAAAAAAAATAAAAAATAAAATAAAATAACTCTTTTTTTCTAGAGAAGTGAGTCAGAAAGCTTAGACAAACGACAATCTCAGGCACTTTTCCACGAGTTTCAAATGATATTCTCAATAGTACACACCTGAGTCTTGGCGCTAATCCATGAGTCTCCCCATACATAGATGCCATGGTTGCGAACAAGAACA
>CAMOHE010025172.1:0-12114 GCA_946598075.1 Artocarpus hirsutus
AGGGTCATTCCTTATCAGATAAGGTCTCAAAAATTCGAAACAGAACCAAATTCGGGTCTATATCGGATAAGATACGCGTAAAAACGCATGAAAACGTGTGATTTTTAATTCGCGTATAGATAGGCCAAACTTGCCTGATCGGCAGGCCGAACTGTCGAAATAAAAATCATGCGAATCTTTTATTTTCCACCCGAGATTCTATAGGATAAAGCCTCAGTTTTAATTCAAATAACCCAATAGATAAGTTATCTAATTAAAACAACTTTATCTAGATAATCTCTAAGAAAATAAATAGATTCCTAATAATTCTACAAGTTTATCTTGATTTAATTTATCCAAAATTAAATCAACTGATAAACAGACAAGAATTATCTGACCCCAATAATTCAACAAGTTTATCTTGAATTAATTTTGTTTACAAAATTAATTCAACCGACAAATAGACATGAATTATTTGATTCTTCCAAATTTTCAACCAATCTAATAAATCGACATAAGTAACTAATTATTATAAAATCACGCCGTATCGTTACAGGATTTTGTGAGCTAGCAAAGGGGACCAAATGGACCTATAGAGTTCGAGAGTGCAGCTCCAAGCTTTTAGTGGAGTAGCATTGGAGTTGATAATTATGAAATGTATATCTGGGATATTGGGTTTCATAATTATTAGGAGCATCTCGATTTTTATTAATATGTTTTTACCCATTTATGGGCCCTTGTTGGTGGCAATGGATGGTCACATTCACCGCCCGTGTTTGACATTGACAATTTACATGTGAATAATAATCAGCATGCCCAATATTAACAGCGTTCTGTGCGTTTTTTAGTTTGCATGACCATACACTGATTCATTAGATAAGATTACATAACTACATGAAATGTATGGTTACATAGAACTTGGCTAACAACTTCATGGGTGGTACATAAATTACATATCTTGTAACATGTTTGCTACAATAACAAAAAAAATGTACTCCCTGAACCCCAACACTGGCTTCTCAGGTCAGTGTAGGAACGGCCACCAACTTGTTGCGTATGAATGCGGGAATGCAGTATGTTATGATTGATCACTTAACAAACACACGGGACAGACTTTGTGAGTTCGCCGCCGTTATACAACACCTCAGATATATAATTGTAAGTCCAGGTTTCACAATCAGTGTGGTGTTGTCATTGAAATGGAACAGGCACGGTATGTTTTGAAGGCTTTAATTTGCATCTATAATTGACTGGTGTCCTGTTTTTGGTAATGTGCACCACGTCCAAACTCCTAAAGACATTGAAGGAGATGAACATGGGCAACCAGGAGGTAGCAATGACGTCAATTTGTCGGATATAGCTGTAGTAGAGGGTTCACGGTATCTTATCAGTCCAATAAAACCTTACTTTTATTCCATTTGCAAACTACAATCTTCGAGATGCAAAGAACGGATCTATTTTTCATATACATGTATACACACACACACACCTATATATATTGCAACATAGCAAGCATCTATAAAACAAGGTGTTACTTCACCGGATTGTTTGTAATTTGCTTCACGTGTCCCTGGTTCTTTACCCCCAAAATCTAGGAGATAGTGAATATTATTGTATTTGCCTTTTGCTAACATGAATTTGAAAAGTAATCGTGCAACACATCTGTTGTCGCCCAGTTCCTCAACCCTGCATCCAGTCAAGAAATTAGCGTCCCTTCCTCCATCAAAAGAAAATTATAATCACCAAGTATGATCACAGTAATTGTAACACCCCAAAATTAATTAAGCATGATTAGTGTATAGAATGGTAAATTAATGTGCCAGGATGTAATTTGGACTTAATTTAACTGTTTTATGATATTTTCAAATTGATGTTGCTTTTAATTATTTTTATTTACTTTTGATTAATCTTAATTATTTTTAATTGTTATTTTGAATTTTAGAACAAAACAAATTGTCAAATACCAACTACGTCTCTTTTTGCAAAACTGTTGATGGCACACGATTTTCCCTCTACAAAGCCTCTCCCCCTCTCTATTTATCTCTCTTCCTCACTCTCTCCTTCTCACTCTCTTCTTTCACTCTCCCTCTCTCTCTCTCTCTCTCTCCCTCTTTCTTTCTCTGCATTTTCTCTCTCTCCCTCCTCTCCCTTTGATTCAAAAATTTTGATTCCAAGCTTTGATTTTTAGCTAGATTGGAGGTCAAGGAACATGATTAAGCTTCCGCAAACTCGTTTTAAAGCCCCAATTCTAGGTAAATTCTTTTATTTTCAAAATTTTAAATTTTACTCAAAATTTTCTAAATTTCTTTGAAACATTGTGATTCAAGTTTATGAACTTAGAAAACCCTAAATCTAAGCTAGTAGAACTCATAACACCTAGAATCTAAGTTTGGTTAGATGAAAAACGGATTTAAATCAAGTTTTTTTGTTTTTTTCTATTTTTCTCGTTTTCAAATTTCTTTAAAAATTTCTATGCAAATCCTGTTTAAATGTGTTTAAAAGTGTTTTAGTTTGTTTTTCTATCATATATGATGTTTTCTATAGTTAGGAATTGAGAAAACAGGTTAGAAATGAAGATTTGAGCTTGGGAGGCCAAAGCTCGAATCTAGAAATTTCCATATTTTTCCAATTGGCAAGCCGAATTTATGAGTCCGGTAGGCTAGACTCACCTTTGGCAAGCCAAACCTAAGAACAATTCGACAGGCCAGTTTTGATTTGCCAGAAGGCCGAACTGGACAGTTTGGTAGGTCGAACCAGGGAATCTGACAAGCTGACAGGGCTTGCAAAAATTTGTCCCTTTTCACCCGTTTTTGTTGTTTTAAACCCAAATTGAGATTTTAACCTTATAGTACGATTTTATAGACATAAATGACAGACTAGGATACCATGAAATAGCTCAATAGTGTAGAATAACCTAAACTAGATATTGATGAACTTAGTTTATATTTAGGTCGTTCGTGGTTCCGTGGAGCTAATGTATAATAGGTCAGGACTGTGGTGCTGAGTCACGATGTAGGATATTGAGGTAGAACTTCTACCCCTTTCTTTGGAAGCCAGGTTTTTAAATGGTTTTGGCCCTAAAGATCCTATCAAAATGTTTTCAATAAATGACAAAATGTTTTAAATATTTTTAAAGGGGACCTTTGGCCACAAAATGATTTCTTTCAATTTGATTTTTAAGGAATGATAAAAAAATGAATGAATTTCTTAGTATTTTTCATTTCTTGTCTAAGAATGAATGTTCATAATGAATCAAATAGTGAATGTTATTGAGAATATTTGGTAACATGAGATTTAAATAATAATAAATACACATAGGGCATAATGCCATAATCACAGATCGGGTCGTATAGGGTGCGACCTTGGGGGCAAGTCCCGAAACCTAGCTGGGTCACTACAGTGGTGACTTATATGATTTGCCCAAAAGAGACAATAAGATTCTTTCTAGATAAACAAAGAACTGTTTTGGTAAAAACGATTTAAATGAATTATTTGTTCATATATTGATCAAATTCTATTTTCTAAATACTTCTTGAAATGCAAAATTTTATATCTGAATTAATGTTTTCTAAAATTTTGTCCTACTGAGCCTTCTGCTTACATTTTCTTTATTTGTTTGAAAGCCTTTCCCCTAAACGAATTGTAGCTTAGGACAGACAAGGAGGAAACTGGGCAATAAGTGAGTCGTAGGAATATTGTTTTAGGTTATTGCTTTATTCAAATCAGGGAATGTATTATTTAAACTTTTCTCTCTCATATTAGACTGTGATTGTAATATTTTATTGCCGATACCATATGTGTGCACTAATATACATCCGATGAGGCTTGGCTTATGTTTGACTATCTTTAATATTTTACTTTCTAAGTAAATGTTTCAAAATAATAATAATTGTTTTAAAATGTTTTAAACTATCATGTTTTTCAAAAACAATAATAATAATAATATAATAATAATAATAATAATAATAACTCAAATCATTTAATTGGTGTTTTATTCAAAAAATTTGCTTTAATTAACTCAATTAATCCATTACGTTACTACTCGTACTTTGGGGCGTGACAGATTGGTATCAGAGCCCTAGATTATGAACCTTGGGAATTGTGCACATACAAGTACGATAGTGAAAAGCCTTTGGCAATCCAATTTTGTTTTTAAAAATCCAAAAAATGGCACCTGGGCTTCATCTGGCCATGGCTAACGTAGATTCTATGAATGAGGGAAGCATGGTAGAGGCTACGTTTGCTGCTCTTCGATAGATGGCAGCGAGGGCTAAACCTGGAAGTCCTGAGGCAGGTGGCCTGCATGAGTGCTCTAAGGAGCTTCAGCATGCATCTATCCAAACTTTCAATAGAAATAGGGGTCCATAGGTGATTGGATATTAGTTAGACTCAATAGTATATCGAGTGAAATTCACAACTTATAAGTTGGTAGGCAGTGCTGACACCTGGTAAGGCAAGCAAAGCATCTGGAGAATGATAGGAATATCAGCAAGAAAAGATTCAAGGAATTGTTCTATGAGCATTATTTTCCACAAGGATACAGAGACTAAAAGATCATCGAATTCTATCGGATGGGATAAGGGTGACATGATGGTTCAGGAACATGAGGTAAAGTTTAATGAGTTAGCCAAGTTTGCTCCGTTTGTCGTGGATTCTAAACATGAAAGTGTATCAAGTTCCAAGAAAGGTTTAAGATATCCATTCGACGACAACTGATGGCCTTGCGACTTTGGAGTTTGGGCAAGTTAGAGTTGTCAGCTTTATTGGTAGGAAGAGATTATGCTCTCTACTGCAGGGACAGGGCGAGAACATCAAGACCCAATAGAGCAATAGGAAGGTAGCAATTGCCATGCTCAAGTAAAGAATCAGAATGTTAGCGTAGTAATAAGAGCAGCCGTTCATCCAACAACAGACAAAATAACCCTTGCCATTTCTACCAACAATCGAGAGCGAATCGAGAGGAGCTGCCCAATAAGGAATTTTCAACTAGGATTTTAGATTGGTGAGAGTGTAAGCTGTCAGCCTCAACCTCAGTCTTTACCTCCATCTTAGCAACTCCCTTAGCTTTAGCTTCATCAATTTTCTCTACAATAGTATCGGCCAATGGACCTAGGACGTAGCAACGCTAGTAGAGAAAAAAGGAAAGGTTTTGGTTCAAGTTCATGCCATAAGTTCAAGAAGTTTTATTGCTTAGACCAACAACGTGAGAGTCGATGGTACAGTTTCTGTTTCTTAGTCCTTAGTTTTGGTTTTCTTTGATATTGGTGCCACTTATTCTCTCGTTTTAAATTCATTTATGCATGCCTTAGAATTAGGAATAGAGGAATTTGATGAACCCTTGGTAAATACCTCACCTTGGGGTCGGTGTATGTGTGAATTATATATAAACCTTGTAAGATAATGATTGGGGATGAGACTTTGGGAAGTACTTTGATTATGATCCCCACAAGTGCTTATAATTGAGAGTAGGGATGGATGGGTTGTCCAGGTAAGGTGCAACTATAGACTATCACATTAGAGAGGTAACTATAGTGATTAATAAGGGGACGACAATCATTTACCCAAGGTGGTAAAGATCAAGTGATGAGTGAATGACTCATGAAAATGTGTCTAGGTGGACGGAGAAACTTAGCAAGCTTTATACTTCTTTAGGATCTAGGGAATGAGTCTAATGCCATAGAAAGAAATGCAGCAACATTGGTGGCTGATGAATTCGATGGTGTCTTCCCAACGAGTTACCTGGATTAGCATAACATCAGAAGATTGAGTTTGGTATCAAGTCATACATCGATTGGCACCGACAAGAATGAGGGAATCAAGGGAACAACCTCAGGAACTTGTGGATAAAGAATACATTTAGGGTAGCATAGGATGCACTAGGTTCATTTATCAAGAGACATGGTGGTGCACTCAGGTTATGCGTTGATCATCGACGATTGAATCGGGTCACCGTGAAAAATAAGTATCTACTATTCAGGATGGTGGGTTGTTTGGCGGGGTAGGAGACTCTCGACATTTCTTGAGGACAGATTTGCGATCCAAAAAGCACTAGTTTATGCAAAAGCGGATAAGTTTCTAGGGCATATCATCTCTAAGCAAGGTATCTCAGTGGATTCATCTAAGGTAGAGACTATAGTACCGTGAGAACGACCGAAGGACGTGGCCGAGGTTTGTAGCCTTTTAGGACTTGCTGAGTACTATAGGATGTTCGACAGATTTCTCAAAGATAGTGGCTCCATTGATGCAGATGATTAGGAAAAGTGTCAGGTTTGAATGGGATGAGGAATATGGATGCATTTTTCAAGAGTTGAGGAATCGGTTGACTACTGCTTTTGTGTTGACTATATTGAGCACTAACAAGTTTTATGAGGTCTACATTGGTGCCATAGGATGAGGACTCAGATGTAAATTGATGCGACATGGACGAGTTGTGACTTATGGCTTGCGACAGTTAAGGCCTTGTAAGTAGGATTACCCTACACATGATTTAAAGCTCACCACAGTGATTAACGCTTTAGGGATCTAGAGATGCTACTTGAATGGAGTGATATTTTAGGCTTTCTTAGATTACAATAGCTTAAGGTATTTTTTCACTCAAGGGATATGAATTCGATGCAATGGAGATAGATTGAATATGTAAAGGACCAAAATTTCTCATTGTAGTATCATCCGAGTAAGACCAATGTGGTTGTAGATGCACTCAATAGGTAGTCTTCGAGGATTCTAGCATGCCTGGCACCAAAAGGTTAGAGGAGAGATGCTGCCGTGAATGAGTATGGGCTGTAGTACCATGAAGACCTCAATCAGGTACCAATGCATCATATGGGATTGGCCTCAACACTTGTTAAGGTGATAAAGCAAACTCAATGGTAGGACTAGCACCTTCAAGGGATGTGGACATCAATACAGAACAAGGAGCAGTTTGAAGAATGAAGAAATTCATGCAGATGGATCGTTGCAATCTTTGGGGACATCTAGTAGTGTCTGCGATCAAAGGAGTGGTGAAGGCTTTGATAGACATAGCTTTCAAGTCTCAGTTTGCTATTCATCCAGGGAACATGAAGATGTATCATGATTTGCAAAGGCAGGGCTAGTGGTGAAGTAAGAAGAAAGTTGTTCAAGAGTACATGGTTTGTCTCCAAGAAGCAGTTAAGCATCAAGAACTAGTTGAACTGCTTCAGCTGCTCCCCATTCCAGGGTGGAAATGGGATCTTGTCACGATAGATTTCCTTGTCAGGTTACCGAGGATAGAGCAAAGGCACGATGCGATTTGGGTCATGGTTGGTTGGTTGACGAATCGATGCATTTCATTTCCTACTTTTAGGTCATCGTGTTCAAGACGAGTTCTTGAAGGAGCTTTTAGGAAACTTTAGGCACAGACTTGGATTTCAACGCAGCTTTTTCATCCTCAAACCAATAGGAAATCTGCACAAGTTATTTAGATTCTTGGGGACATATTACGTATGCATATATTGGATTTTGGTTGGAATTAGAAGACATATTTGCATCTGGTAGAGTTGTGTATAACAACAGTTAGCAAGTAAGCATCAAGATGGCATTGTTCGAAGCACCATATGGATGGCTATGTAGATTGCCAATGATTTAGGCTGTACTGAAAGACAAGATCATTGTTGGACCTGAGCCGTGAGAACAATAAAAAGGCTACCGTGATTCGTGATCGGTTGAGACCTTCTCAGAGTAGACGGAAGAGCTTTTGCGAATAGAAGACACTGACCACTAGAACTCGAGGTAGGGGATTTTGTTTTCTTAAAGGTTTTGCTATGTAGGTGAGTTTCTCATTGCGGTATGAACAAGGATTTTTGTACTAATGCGTGTCGAATCATTGGAGATTTCTCAACATTTGAAATGACTGCTTATCGCCTTGATCTTCCTCTCAAACTCTCATATTCATGTCGTATTTTGTGTGTGTCGATGCTTTGGAATGTTCACCAAGCCAAGCAAGATTGTCTTGATTCATGGTGTGTAGATTTAGGACGATGCGATCTATGAAGAAGTGTTGGTTTAGATTATCGATTGACAAGCGGTAGGACTATGACGCCGTGAAATTCCATTAGTGAAAGTGGTGTAGCAGTACCACAGGGCTGATGAAGCCACTTGAGAGTTGGCGTTGGTTATGCAGGCTGTATTCGCATTTTTTTTGTTTCTGAGTGATTTCTAATTTCGAGGGCGAAATTTCTTTTAGGGATAGAGAGCTGTAATACTCAGGAATTAATTAAGCATGATTAGTGTATAGAATAGTGAATTAGTGTACCATGATGTAATTTGAACTTAATTTAATTATTTTATGATATTTTTAAATTGATGTTGCTTTTAATTATTTTTATTAACTTTTGATTAATCTTAATTGTTTTTAATTGTTATTTTGAATTTTAGAACAAAACAAATTATCAAATGCCAACTACGTCCCTTTTTGCAAAATCATTGATCACACGGTTTTCCCTCTACAAAGCCTCTCCCCCTCTCGATTTATCTCTCTTCCTCACTCTCTCCTTCTCACTCTCTTCTTCCACGCTCTCTCTCTCTCTCCCTCTTTCTTCCTCTACATTTTCTCTCTCTCCCTCCTCTCTCTTTGATTCAAAAGTTTTGAATCTAAGCTTTGATTCTTAGCCGGGTTGAAGGTCAAGAAACGTGATTAAGCTTCTACAAACTCGTTTTAAAGCTCTGATTCGAGGTAAATTCTTTTATTTTTAAATTGTCAAATTTTTTCACAAATTTTTCTAAATTTCTTTGAAACGTTGTGATTCAAGTTTTAAATCTAAGTTAGTAGAACTCATAACATCTAGAATCTAGGTTTGGTTTGATGAAAAAAGGATTTAAATTAAGTTTTTTCATTTTTCTTCATTTTTCTTATTTTTGGATTTCTTTAAAAATTTCTATGTAAATCTTGTTTAAATATGTTTAAAAGTGTTTTAGTATGTTTTTTTATCATATATGAATGTTTTCTATGCCTGGGAATTGAGAAAACAGGTTGGAAATAAAGATTTGAGCTTGGGAGGCCGAAGCTCGAATTTGAAAATTTTCATATTTTTCTAATTTGACAAGCTAGATTCATGAGTCCTACAGGCTAGTCTAATCCCTTCGGTAGGCCAAACCTGGTTTGGCCGTACGCCGAACTGAACAGTTCGACATGCCAAACCTGGAAATTTGGCAGGCCGAGTGGGCCTTACAAAAATTTGACGATTTTCACTTGTTTTCACTGTTTTAAACCCAAATTGAGATTTTTAACCTTATAATACGATTTTATAAACATAAATAGGACACGTAGCACACCATGAAATAGCTCAATAGTGTAAAATAACCTAAGCTAGATGTTAATGAACTTAGTTTATATTTAGGTCGGTTGTGGTTCTGTGGAGCTAACATATAGTGGGTCGGAACTACAATGCTGAATCACGATGTAGGATATTGAGGTAGGACTTCTACTCCTTTCTTTAGTAGCCAGGTTTTTAAATGGTTTTGGCCTTAAAGATCCTTTCAAAATGTTTTTAATAAATGACAAAATGTTTTAAATATTTTCAAAGGAGGCCTTTGGCCATAAAATGATTTCTTTCAATTTGATTTTTAAAGCATGATAAAAAAAATGAATGAATTTCTTAGTATTTTTCATTTCTTGTCTAAGAATGAATGTTTATAATGAATCAAATAGTGAATGTTATTGAGAATATTCATTAACATGAGATTTAAATAATAATAAATACATATAAGGGCACAATGCCAAAATCAGAAATCGGGTTGCGTAGGGTGCAACCTTGGGGTAGGTCCCGAAACCTAGTTGGGCCACTATAGTAGTGACTTATATGATTTGCCCAAAGAGACAATAAGATTCTTTCTAGATGAACAAAGAACCGTTTTGGTAAGAACAATTTAAATGAATTATTTGTTCATTTATTTATCAAATTCTGTTTTCTAAATACTTTTTGAAATGCGAAATTTTATATCCGAATTAATGTTTTCTAAATTTTACTTCTATTGAGCCTTCTGCTTGCATTTTCTTTATCTGTTTTAAAACCTTTCCCCCTATCCGAGTTACAGCTTAGGATAGACAAGGAGGCAACTAGGCAATAAGTGAGTCATAAAAATACCGTTTTAGGTTTTTGCTTTATTCAAATCAAGGCATGTATTATTTAAACTTTTATCTCTTATATTAGACTGTGATTGTAATATTTTATCGTCAATAACATGTGTATGCACTAATGTGTGTCCGATGAGGCCCAACTTTTGTTTGTCTGTCTTTAACTGTTTCAAAATAATAATAATTGTTTTAAAATGTTTTAAACTATCACATTTTTTTTAAAAAATAATAATAATAATAATAACTCAAATCATTTAATTGGTATTTTATTCAAAAAAAAATATGTTTTAATTAATTCAATTAATCTACAATGTCACGACTCGTACTTCGAGGCATGACAGTATTCTTGCCTCCTTCACAACCAAATATTGTTCTCTAAAAGTGTAGAACACAAACCGTTCACGTTTCCATTTCGGCTCCGTTCGCTGTAAATGATAATAACCATAACACTTTAAGATTTCAACAAACTTATACACCTTCAAGCAACCTTGCCGCTAATCATGTACAGATACATTATAGATGCGCCCAACCAAATAACATAAGCGTAAGTAATAAATTACAATTACAGCAACATCCACTGACCGTCGTTGTAACTTTTACATGGGGCGTGTCATCGCATCATTGTGTCATCGCATACATTATATACAATGGCAGTCTTACGTACAAACAAAACGATGCACCTAATGCTTGAACTACATCACTTTCGTGCAAAACATAATACACGAATCAATGTCACCCGTAAGTATTTTTTGCACACCATCACGCCTGTAAAAAATACCAACGGCAATTTTACAACAGCCTCAATCCTTGTCCACGCTTTATTTCTTCCGAGTCCATGTTCATCCATACTGTATATGCACAATCAAAAGACACTTGCGAGCTCATTCACAAGAACAAAGTTTTGCAACTATTTATTTGCAAGCGCTCTCGTACCTATAATTGCGCAAGACGGAGAATACACGACCTCTGCCCTACCACATTTTGCATTGTCATCACTGTTGACTTCTATCAAGACATGTCGGCAAACAATAGCACTTTCAACCACTAAAAAACCCATTTATCTTACATTGTCCGCATTTTAACTACCGCCACTCTTTGAATAATAAAAACATAACAGCAAAAAAAATGTCACCTACCACGCTTCCAACAACTACATTCTCCACTTTCGTACGCGTATCCATGGCTGCACAGTCCCTTGAACTTTGAAGCACTGCTTCATGCTTCTCGTTGTATGGTGACATGACAATATTCAAGATTAACCTTGCCCTCTCATCTTTACCATTTAACTACATGGCCAATAAAGTGCTTCATTATAGCGCAATGACACAACAGACATCAAAATAATTGAATACATGTTATCTTATTTATCAAACTTCAACCATACATTTTTATCATACCATGTGTCTCGCTTCATGGGGCAGCAGATGTTCAGCTCTCCGATTCTCTATGAAATTTATCAAGTATTTACCACAATCATATTCATATGGCTGTTGTGGGATTGGCAACTTTGTAACCACTCAGAATTTGGAGAATTCCAATCCAAGCCTTTTACAACCCCTTATTTCTACGCTTAAAATATCGTCCAACAACCTCATCTGCAAAACAACAGAAAAAAAAATTAGAGCAACAAATAAATCCTATCTTACTTGTTACATGCTTAAATTCAGCCCAAATAACCAATCAGAATGCAAAGGGTATGTTTATCATGTTGGGTTTAGTGCTCTAAAAGCTGTGACATTGTACATTTTGATAATAAATAAATAAAGTGATATTTATAATTATTTTGGTTGATATATGTGTTATGAATACAGTTATAAACATCAAGAAAATTCCATGATTATTTATGTGACTATAAATTTAGCATATAAGTGTTATATGCTTAGGGATAAAATTTATAGATAATAATCTAAATAGTCCGTAATAATTAATTAAAGTTTGGGATCTTTAATTAAATATTATAAGTATGGTCCAATCTCATTTAGAATGAAATAGTCATTATCCAGATTATTAATGTAGAGACATTGGATTGGAGGTACTTTATA
>CAMOHE010025173.1:0-11196 GCA_946598075.1 Artocarpus hirsutus
TGAAGGGCAAGTGAAACATTTCAAAATCATAAAGTGAATAATAATAATAATTATTATTATTATTATTTTGACATAACACTCAGGAAGTTTTTGTCTTTATCCAATAAATAAAATATGCCATTAGAGCTTCTCCTTGGATGCGCAAGTGTGGAAGACCTTATCACCACTAGACGGCACAGAAAGTTTGTACTGTGTTTCTCCGTTTGGAATTGTCACAGTGAATATTCTAACCTGAAAGAGCTGAACTTCTTTTTTACTTTTTGAACGGCGAAAATTTAGATCAAAAGTCCAAAAGGTGCAAAAGACGGCTCTTTTTTGAACCACAAATGAGCACGACATGAGGAAAGTCCAATGTTACTTTTCAAAAAGAGCACGATTTTAAAATACGAAAGTCAAGTAAAGTTCACATAATTAAATTAGAGTGTGCATTAAATAAATTAGTCAACAAATGGTTGCATTATAAAGCCCTCGTCCATGAGGCGACACCTAAATATTGAAGAAATTATGAACAACTCGATTTATAATATTCAATTACAAGTATTTACTTTAAGATTTCCTCTTAGCAATTATACGTATATATTGCTATACTTCTTGATGTTCTCCTCTTTTACTCTAAAACTCATGCACTTCCTTCTTCATATCAGATAATCTCAATTTAAATTCTACAATTTACACTATATGTCCATAACTACTTCTACTTAGATTGGTATTCGGTTAATTGCTATGATTCCAAAGAGTATCGTGAAAGTTAAGAATGTTGTTTACTAATAATAACAATTAGTCTAATTTGCATTCACTTAATTTGGATTAACAAAGTATAAGGTTAGGGTGTTCATGAAGTACGTCTAATCCATTAATCTGAAATCCCATATATCTAAATATTTATATATTGGTTCATTTTGACTTGCTTCAAAGGTTAAGTACTTTTTCTTACAGTCTCTTTAGGTGTTTGAAGGATAGTAACAGTTAGTTAGAATGAAAATAACTGAATATCCTCAGAATTAGTAGAATAACATCTCACACGTGATTGAAGGACATATGAACAGTGAGATAAGGAGAGTTAACTCAATTATTTTGCAATTACTTTACATTGTAATCGAGAAGGACAAACACCATTATGGGTATTTCATTGAGAGTGCTCATGATGAATTTACACCGTCAACAATAATCACTTTAAAGTTTAATAGTTTATTCTTTATACATGTTTAATACATTTAAATATAACTGCACAATTCATTAAATTTACAAATTGAGGGAACGTATGATTTTTCATTTCATAATGGTGCCAAACTAGCCTACATACAGGAGCAATAAAAAGTGAATAAGGACTCATATAGGGCATAGAGGCACATGGTGACGTGCGAGTCGAGTTCTTGACCGTGTGCGATTCGCGGCACTTGGGGAGGCAAATTTCATGAGTTTTGTATTTTATTTATCAATTTTATCCTCTAACTTAGGATTTTTGCATGTTTTAGTATATTTATTCAAAACTGTCAGTTTACTGAGTAGTATTTTTATTTAAATTTGTGTTTTTAGTTTTGATTTAGTTTTATGTTAAATAAGCAATTAATAATATTTGCCTATTTTAGTAATTTTTATTTAGTAAAATAATTTTTTGGGCTTGTTTGTAGGGAAAATTGGAATCTAGGGTCAAAAATCATAATTTTTAGAAAATTTTCATCAAGGCCTGGTCAACGTCACAATCAGCAGTCAACTGTAACGTGGCTAATTCTTGTTTGCCAATCAACGTTGTGTCAGTTTCCCATTCATCAAAAGAACTCCACATAGTACTAGATGTCGCTTCTTCATTGGGCCAGCTCAAGTACAGGCAATCTACATAATGAAAAAGCATGTACTGACATGTAGGCCCATATAACGTAGGCTTGATCATGCCTGTTTTCTATGACTTCAACAACATTACGTTTATAGGTTGTTTGAAAAGGTGGTGGAAATCAATGGTTAGAATTATTTTTAATAGTATGTGAGAGTTTTATATTGTAGCAATTTTTATTTTTTATTTTATTTATTTATTTATTTATTTTTTTACTGTAGCATGTTTATACTGTTCATAACTGAGTTAGTGGTAGAAACTGTGGTTCCCACTACTATGTCAAACAGGAGCTTAGTAGTGCACATTTTTTAATGTATTAATTATATTTTCTAGGATTCTTTATTGCCTCTACATGTGCTTGTGTACATTGTTCTCTCTTTAGCTTACCCTTCGTTAAATCATAACAATTCGATCTTCATCCAACAGTAGAATTACATGTCCGGATAAGAAATGGTACCAAACTTAAAACTAACCCTATACATATACATATGCCTTATTAATATGTGTCTCAAAACCTTATATTTATCTAATAAAAAAAGACCTTATAAATATACACACACGTGCGTGAGAGAGACCATATATATAGGGATTTACACACCTACAAGGAGCTTCACATGAGGGGTAGTTTCATAGATAATAAGGGTAAATAAATGCCACTGAAAAAATCATAACAAAGATTATCAATTTTATTTGTACTAGAAATTCAAAGGTGATCTATAGTTTTGTGTGTGCGTGTGTGGTGATATCTAGATGGAGCAGAAATTCTGAAAAGAAAACTCAATGAACAAAAAAGTTGCAAAGCGGATACTCTGAAAATCTGTAGTACGCATGTGTGCAAAGTTTGCATGGCAAGAAAAATCATAGCCATATTGACCAACAATTTTATGCAGGACGGCCGAATCACGTGGTTCTGAGGATGATTATTTAAATTTTGATTTTTTTTATTCTTTCAATGGGTGATTATTTGAGAATTTTCTGACGCAAAACACATGATTATCAAAACATGTTAAGTGGCTATTTTTAGGCTTATTTTGAATAGGTCCTATTTAGATTTTGCAAAAGATTAGAATAGATTCATGTTCTCCTCAGTGAGATCTTCAATATGGTTTACTATATAATGATGAATGGGTGAATGAAATATTAATACCCAAAATGTGCTAAATGAAATTAAGAAATAGTTGGAAAAAGAGAGTCCTCCATGAGAAAGAGATCAATGCCCCCTAGTATTTATATAGGATTATTTATTTACACATGAGTAATCTAGTAAGCAAAGAGGCTCTCTCTTGTGCCTATATTATAGTAAATTTGTAATGACCCACCTTTTTTGATATATCACTTAACTTATTTAAATATCATTTCTTTAACTTAATCTTACTAGTAAGAAAAATGCCGAATAAATTTTTTTTTTCTTAATAATATACTTTAA
The DNA here is from genome assembly GCA_946598075.1 of Artocarpus hirsutus. Classification (NCBI taxonomy): domain Eukaryota; kingdom Viridiplantae; phylum Streptophyta; class Magnoliopsida; order Rosales; family Moraceae; genus Artocarpus; species Artocarpus hirsutus. Next base: position 3,258 of record CAMOHE010025173.1, read on the forward strand.
AACATACTTGATATTGTTGCGATTTTTGTTGCAACAAAAATTAAAACATAAATTTCAAACGTAACTTTATGGTCATTTAAAATCTTCGATAAGATAAACCTTTAAAAATGTTTTTGATAAAACATTTCAAACGTGTTTTCTTGTAAGACATTTCTTTAAGCATATACTTTCTTGAAACCCTTGAAATAAATTTTCAAACAATGAAAACTTTTCTTAATATAGCGGAAGACCTTCTATAGTGGTATTTATATCTAACCTTTGCATCTGTTTACCGTAGCACCGAGCTGATCAACTAGTCACACTGGTCCCCTGTATGATTACCTATAGCATGAAGGAACTTGTAATAAGCTTTCGTTTAGTAAGTCCAAATGTATTCTCACAAAACATTAATATTCTTTGTAAAATCTTTTTTTATAAAACTTTTCTCATAAAACTTCTTTCTTAAATCATTTCTCATAAACATTTTTTGTAAAACCTTTTTCATAAAATGTTTTCATCATATAACATTTCTTGTATCATGTTTCACATAACATTACTTGTAAAGAAAACATTTCTAAAAAGGAATGCAAGTAATGTTATAATGCATGATTCTATTTATGCTCTTTTATGAATATTTTATCATCATTCTTAACTTTCTTGTATTATGAGCCTAAGTGTACGTACCAAACACGCTTGACCATCGAACACTGAGGTTGTAACATAACTTTTGCATGATACTTCCCTTCAATCAGGAGGCTGGTACGATACTTTCTTATCTGAACTTAAAGGTTAGATTATCGATCTTGTAATCTTAGTGAACATTATGCAGATATGACATAAATCATTAAACTTAGCAATTGCAAACATATTGCAAATCATAGCTTGACCTTCTAAAATATTATGCATAACAAATGCAAACATACTTTAAACATAACAGTTGTAAATATATTGCAAGACTTGACTTGATAACTTTATGCATATCAAATACAAACATAAAATATATTCAAAGCATTTGAAATTCATTTTCTACATGCTATATGTGATATTTGAAACTTAACTGTTTAATGCACTAGTGTTCCCATTTCATTCTTTTTACCTATTATTAGTTAGCTTTTGTATTTTGATCAAAATGACAGCTAACTTTTAGCTAGCTTTTCTTATTATTAGTCTTCTCGATTGATAATGGAATTTAAACATCAAACATCCATTCTTTTTACTTAGCCTCATTACCTATCAATTCACTTCTTTGTTACTTAACCCGTTCATTCCTAATCGAATTTCTTGTCTTAATTGACGGTTTCATTATTTAACATTATACAAATCATTTTCGGTCCATGGGTGTTTTGCTAACTCGGAATACTCGGGTCCGTTTTAACAGTTTTTTAAAAAATGATGATTTTATTCTTGACGGGTTTTTTTGTAAGCCTCGTAACTTTTCTAAACTTCTTGTTTTTATTTGCCCAACCCGACACTTGTGGGTTACGAAAAAAATTCCCACTGAGGCACGTTTTATAAATCAGACGTTTTGAGTTCCATTTTAGCCATTTTATGAAAAATGATAATTTTGCCCTTGATGGGCCTTGGAAAACTTTCATATCCCGTTTAAATCAAAATTTACATTTATTTACTTCTCTTAACATTACGAAAAATAAAACATTGATTTTCTTTTTGTTAAAATCTATTTTATCAAAACTTTATGGTTTTAAACCGTAATATGGAAATCTTAACAATTATATCCTTGTCATGTTTCTCCCAAAAATTCCCAAATTCTTTTGGGCTTTCAACCATATAATTACTTATTGGTTATAATTTCATTACAACCGTCTTTATACAGTGAATATTTCTATTTCACATAATTTTATAGTTTTGGTTTGGAACACAAAATCTTGACATTTTTGTCCTCGGAACCAAAAATAACCATTTTATACCAAAACATCCTACTTTTTAACAAGGATAAAAACTTACAAAAGCTCATTGATCAAACTCAAACAATTTCAAAACATTTTTTTTCATTTTACAGTTTTCAAATTTTGTAATTAAATCTTGTAAAATTCGTAACTTAAAATCGGTGTAGAATTTTTGCAAATCGTTTGTAATTTTTAACAACTTTGACAAGATATACAACTTTTATGTTTTAAATTTTCTCCAAAATACTCATCTTCATGTGTTTTTAAGTAGGTAGAACTGAAATTATCATTTTTTGGCTCGTTTTGATATAAATTCAAGTAGAATTTCTTCATGAAAATTGTTTGGTTTGACTTTTCCATTAAATCTTATGTTGAGCTCAAAAAATAATTTAGTCTTTTAGGGCCTCAAAACTCATTTCTTTAAAATTAGTTAAACTTTGCATTTTTGACGAAGTTTAACAAACTTTTTCGTTTGTATTTAAAACCTTCATTTTCAATCCTCCAATCTCATTATTATCAACATAATATCTAAACTATACATGTCATAGCATTTTCTTTTCATTCCATAGCCAAAATCATTTTATCAAACACTTAGTTTGCTTAAACTTAGAGTTCATGACAAAGTTTGTCACATTTTGTCTTTTTAATCTTAAACCCTCATTTTCATCTATCCATCATCATCATGATCCATAAATTACACAATATAATCATACCATAAAGTTTATTTTTCATGCTGTAATCCATACTTAGACAAATACATACAAAACCCTATGAAAAGAACATAAATTATTAAAGTAAAGTTTAAGATTTTACCTAAGGGTTTTTGTGAGCTTTGTGATCCTCCACAGAGACTTGAATTTGGTTATACTTCGTGAACATGATTCATGGTAGAAACCCCTATTAAAACCATAAAAAACTTAAGAAAAAACAACAAAAATCTACGTGAAAATGTTTAGATTTTACATTCTAAAATTGCTAGTTTTACACCAATACTTAAACTTTGCTGAGAAAAGACTGTAGTTTTTTTAGTAAAATAATGGACAATGCATCTAGAAAGGATATTAGTTTTTTTGGTGTATGGGAAACTAAGCTTTCTTTGTTTTTCAAGAAGCAAAACTTGGAGACAAACCTAGCCTTTTTTTTCTTCCACATATGACACATCATGGGGACCCCAATAGAATAAAATTTGCTCCTATTTTATAGCCTAAAACTGGATTTATCTCCAAAAAAATGTGGCCACTTTGCCTTCTTAAAGTGCACTTTAGTGAGCTTATCCATTTAGGCACTTAAGTGCAAAAATAATTAAGATAGAGACTAAATTGAAAATAAACCAATTGCTCTCCACAACTCTTCAAAACCAGTTCTCCCAAGGGGAGATGTGGCATTTTGTCTATCTTTGGAGTGTCACTAGTGGGTCTCACTGTACTTTCTATATAATCTAAATTTATACTGATAGTATTTTTTTCTATACTGCTAGTATATTTCCCATATGGTCGGTACTTTTCTTTACAGTTTATGAGGTCTCACAATTTCCCATATATGTTTACATCTTTACACAGTTTAATTCCTATTCTGCTTAACTTTATATAGCATAATTTTTGCACTGCTCAACTTTATCATTATAATCCTTATACTATATTATTCTCATATTGCATACTTTTGTATTGCTTAACTTTTATACTGTATAATTTTTATACAATATTTTCTTTAAACTGTATTTTTATTTTAAAATTTATTGCAATATTTTTGTAACAATTAAGCTTTCTAGCTTTTTCCCATATCATTCATTCTTTGTTTAGAACTATAGCATGATTTTTAATCTTAAAAATTCCATTTTCACTTTAATAGAATTTATTAAATAAATCAAATTAAAACAATAATCTTCATCATGTTAACATCACTCCTTAAATTCTTAATAAATTTTTAAGCATAAAATTTAGCTGACAAAACTTGTACTTAAATTACTTGACATAAATATTTAATTATCGCATTGTAATATACTAAAAATTCTCGGGTGTCACAAAATTAACAGCTATGTTATCGTGTGGTACATGGATCTTTGCTTTTCTCCTTTGAATTTTTATTTGTCTATTATATTACACTACTAATATTCTCTACTAGTATAAAAGAATATCCATTAGGTATAATTTCGTACTGTCACATCTTAATCAAATTTCGGGAGATATATTTATTTTTCATTATTTTTTAATCATATTTAAGGTTAACGAAATCACAACAAATAAGATTTGTATAAACCTAATAGTTTACCAGCCATAAAAGTAGATCTTTTTTTTCTTTCTTGCTTAAGGTTTCTTTCTTTTCTTGGTGTGCTAATCTTTCTCTTCTTTGGAACCAAAATCCGGCCCCTAAGATGGAGCTTTTAGCCCCACGATGAACATGTTTGACGATGTTGGCTTCGTGGTTGAAGGGAGCGAATAGAAGAGGTAGTGTTTTCGATCGGCATCATTGTGCACGCTGAGTCTTTAGTTTTCTTCATTGGTGTCATGGTGCAGATTCTCCATGGTGGAGTCACATAGGTCATCATTGGCATCATGGTAGTGCTTCCCGCAGGTGATATTAAGTGGATCTTTGTCGGTGCAGTGGTGGTGCTTCCTAGTGGTGGAGCCTTCTGGGTCTTCGTCAGTGTCATGTTGGTGCTTCTCAGTGGTAGAATTGCATGGGTCCTCGTTGGTCTGTGTTCTACAGTTATGTTGGCCAACTTACCAGCCTACCACAGGTTGTTTTATTCGTGTTGTTAGGGTCTTCAAGTTTTCTAATTTAATAATGACAGTGCTTTCTCTGCCGAGTATGAGTTGCTTTGTAATAATGAAGGTGACCTTTTCACCTATCGATTTTGTTTGTGTGTCTTACCCCATTTGAGTTGGTAAGTAGTGATGTGTGTATTGGCATGCGGCTAGATTTATTTCTATGTTGTGCCTCTCTTGTCCCTAGTATTTGGGTTTTGGTCTAGTCGATTGGTTTTTCCATTGACTGCAGTGGTTCTTTCTAACAAGCATTGGTTGTGCTCGATTTTGGTGCGCCAAGCGAATCTTTTGCCTATTAGACCTCGGCATATGTTCCTTAGATGCTTCATCAATCTTTATTGGTGGATCCAGTCAATGTCAGGGATCGAATTCCCTTGTAGTTGGTGGTCATTTGCAACTATTTCTTAATGTATCTTGATTGATTTAAAATAAAAATTTACTCTAATCTAGTACCGAATTGGAAGCAATTTTCCTATCACAAAGAATGACTTTTGCATAAAATTAAGACACGCAGTGCAAAAAGACAGACTGGGCTAGCTATGGATTTGTGACCGAAAATGATATTTAATTATAGTGAAGGGTGGTTTCACCATAACTTTCACTCAATTAAATAATCAAAACAACAATTAATATATTATGTGAATGAGTCCTTAAACAACAATTTAGCTTTTACAAATTAAAGTGTGAAATGCAAGCACAAAAAATGTAATACAACCATATTAAATTTGTAACTCTTCTAAATTTTGGTTTTTAAAATGTATTGTGCTTGTTTATAACCCGCCCTTTGAGTTTTTAATTAGTTGTTTTTATTTAAAGGTGATGAAAATTGAACGAAGAAAAAAAAAAAGAAACTTGAATTATGGTTGTTGCAGTAAAAGATATCAATGTGCATCATAAGTGTAACCTGTAAGAAGATACAATGTGACTATGAAACACAAAGAGTATAACGTCATATTGTTTTCTCTCACTAAGATAATGAAAATTGAACCAAAGACAAAAGAAGAATTTTGAGTCACGAGACTTGTCATACAAGGTAACGATAATATATTTCTTACTCCTGACTTTTCCTCAGATTTGATTTGAGCCAATAAACAATCACTGATAATGTGTGGGATAAAGGCTTGAAACTTCCTTTTGATAGGTAGTAACGGCCAGTCGTTGAACAGGGTTATGTTTTTGTCTATCATTTCACTTTTTTTTTAAAAAAAAAAAAAAGAGCTTCTCAAACAAAGCCTGCAGGTGAACAGTAGTTTCTAGCCTGCGATAGTCTGATCCAAACCATCCACTTATAATCCAACGATTACGATTATCCTGTTTGGTATTGTTTTCAAATATTTTTGGTAATGTTTTCGCATAATTTTCAAGAAACAATTTTAAAAACATTTTCAACACAATTTTTAAAAATTTTTATTTTTTAACTCAAAACTATTTTAAAAACATTACTAAACGTGTGAGAAAAATTTTTCTGTCAAAGCTTTGGATTTGGGGTATTTTGATTATTTTTGCATACATAAAGCTATATTAAATATAGTACAACTAAAAAGTCCTCTGCTTTTCATTAAAAAAAATGCATCTATTAAAACTTCTGTTTTACTTTTTACACTTTTTTTTTAAAATAAAACGCATTATATATTTCTCTTGTTTGTTACGCTTGTAATATCCATCGAAAAATTTGTCAATTTTTTTCCAAGTAAAGTCCACTGACTATTGATTTTTTTTTTTAAAGTCCACTACCTATAAATAAAATGGGGTTCAAAACTTGTAATCAGATGCTAAGTAATTGAGGTTTATATTGAACTTGGAAATGTATCATTAGGTCTTTTGATAAAGAGGGGGAAAAGGGTATTTTACAGTTATTTACCTATATCAATATGAGTAATCGTATTTAACCACATGAAATTATAACCCAATTACTAACAAAACAGTAGGATCCAATTAAAAAATACATTATATATTATACTAAAGTCTATAGTTTTGTCAGTAACGGAGTTATAACTTCATGAAGATGAAAAAGATTTTTCTACCAATTATATAACTATTTTCTTTCTTTTCCATTAAAAGAAGAAGAAGAAGAAGAAGAGAGAAAATGTAGCACATAACATTATTTCAATCAATTTAAGTAAGCAGCATAATTTAAAATAATAAGATAAATAGCATTCTTTACTAACTTAATTATAGTATTCCAAATTTACCTTGATGTTTTATTTTATTTTTCTTTTTTTATTTCTCTTTTTCCTCAAATTTGAAATCCATGCTTTCTCTCTTCCCTCCGTTCTTCCTCTCTCTCCTCAAGCCTCACCATTTCTTTCTCTTTTCCTTGTCAACCTTTTTGTGACGGACGAAAGGATCTCTATAGTAGGTCATGCCCATCGGCGAAGTCATGCTTGTCACTAGAGTGACACCCACTGTTGCTGGAGTCACGCTCATCGTTGGGGTTGCACCCGTCATCACTGGAGTCGCGCAAAGAGTAAGTCACCCTCGTTGCCGAAGTTGCATGAAGAGTAGGTGATGCTCGTCATCGCAAATTTCTTTTTTCAGCTTTTTCTTCAGTTTTGGCAAGCAAAAGAGAAGAGGTAGAGAAATGGAGAGCATGGATAGATTTGGTATTTTGGAGTATTCTAAACTTGATTATACTAATATTATGCTATTTATTTACTCATTTTAAAAATTATGCTATTAATTTTTAATCAACCATCAAATTTTGTTATTCCTGTCAATTTCCTAAAAGAAAAAACCTCTTTTCTTCCTTAGACTAGAAGTGTTTGTAGGCGGTTTGGGCATTTTTTTTCTCTAAACCAACAAACAAACTAAAAACTAATTTTTTTTTTTTTAGGTGGTTTGATTTTTTTACAAAACCAAACTAAACCAATTCACTTATAAGCGATTTGAGCGGTTTGATTTGGGCAGTTCGTGCTAAAAATTAAAATTTTTTAATATTTAATAAAAACAGTAAAAATGTCTAAAAGTTTACCCTTCAAAATTTTAAAGATTAATTACAAAAACTCTCCTTGAACTATAGTATTTGTAATACTTTACCTCTCAAACTTCAAAATATAACGTTTCGTTCCCCTTGACGTATGACATGTTAACAAAAATGGTACTTCTATCAGAATTTTAACTGAAAATTGACAAATAATTTTAAAAATAAGAGTATTTTGGTAATCCTAGTTATAAAAACAACATAAAAAATTAAAACTATAATGAAGATAGTCTTTATTAATGATTACAAACGAAAAAATGAAATAAAAACATACTATTATCCCAATCTCTCTTCTTTTCGATATACCG
>CAMOHE010025174.1:0-13092 GCA_946598075.1 Artocarpus hirsutus
CTTCTTGATCTTCCCATTTTTTTTCTTTTGTTTTGTGTGTTGGTGCGTGGAAGATTATGGGGGTTTATGAAGAGAAAGGACAGAGACGCGTGTGGTTCATGCAGAGACTAGGGGTTTGCTGGCGGGTTTTGGTTAAGACACAGAATTGGAATTTTAAGCAGATCATATCAGATTGCTGAACGACACTGGATAGTGGATAGTGTTTTTGGTTGAATATCTCCTCTGCTTCTTAAACAATCCACTTTTTTTTTTCTCTTCCTCTCTCCAATATGGGAATTTGGAAAAGAATAAGGCGTTGTTGTATCTGTGGTGACAAGATGATTTTTATTTGTAATTATTATAAATGAAAATTTTCAAATAAGTGAAATAATCAAACTTTGAGAAAAAAAAAATCAAATAAATAAAACAAAATTAAATCTTTCATCCAAAATTATGTATGACAAATGGGGATACATATATGCATAAGAGGTTATGGATAAAACTAATAAATAAAGTCTTATAACAAATATATTATTAAGAGTACAGCTTTAGTTTTTTAGTAAAGTAACACTAAAGTTAATAATTAAATAGATAATTGATCGGAGATTATTTTATCTGTTACTATGAAAGCTTGATAATATATCTCTATTAGGTTCCAATCTAGCTCACAAATTCCTTAACTAGTTGTGTAGAATACGTTTATCACAAGTAATATAAGAGGTTACGTCAATGGGTTGCTAGACCTTTTAGTGCGCAGGCCAACAGTTCAGTTGGATTGTGTGTGGTGCTTGGTCTAGTCCAGAAAGACCATAGGCACCTATCAGAGCGGTAGGTCTAGAAATTGGTTGATTAGTTTCACGATAATATTTATTCAAATTTAATTATTTAGACTTTGTGATAATTAATTATTTAAATGATTAATTTAAATCCTAATTATATTTAAATTTGAATAAAAAATAATTATTCATAATTATTTAAGTTAAATAATTATTTGGAATAATTGGAATCTAATTTAAGTAGAATTATTTAAATAGGAATTATCCTAGATGTTGCAGAAAATTACAGAATCTTAATGTTGTGATTGGCTAGGATTTGAATTCTCCCTTATCTGTAATTGGCGTGCCTAGTGAGGATAAGTCCTCTGTGATTGGTGTGTGGAGCTTGGAAAGGAGAGAGAAAATCTTCTTCTAATTCTAATAAACTTCTACCTCATCCTGTAAACTCTGTAAATAGATGCCTCTCCTTTTCTTTTATTCTTAATCAAAAAAAAAAAAAAAAAGCCTTTGGTGTTTCTTTTAGAGCAAGAAAATTAAGACAGAGTCTATAGTGAGTTTTTCTATTGAGTTGTGCTCAAGTACACAATAACTAGAAGGAAGAAACATAACATTGAAGACCTGAAAGTTGATATTTTTAATTACACGTGCTGCTTCTCGTTCATTATCAGGTATATTTAATTAGAATTATATTTATTGTTTATTCCAACATGAGTATATTTTTAGGTGATTAATGAAATTTTTAAGTTTCTACTGTATCACTAAATCAATATTTACAACAACCACATCACAAGCCAATCACCAACGGAGCACCCTACCACCTCTGCCAACACGTACAATGAGTCCGATTCCATGACGATCTTCTCCAAATTAACTTTTAATCCCGAAACCAAACAAAAAATGCCAAGTTATTAGACAGGTTTGAAAGATTATTCAAATTAGGCTCAACAAAGAAAAGAGCGTCGTCCACAAACTGCAAGTGAGAAACTTGAACCCCAAGTTTGCCAATAAAGAAAGGTTTGATCAAGGAACTTCCCACCGCTCTATCCATAAGTCTAATAAGCTTGTCGGCAATGAGAGCGAGTAAAGGAGACAGAGGGTCTCATTGCCTTAGCCCTCTAGAAGCTGCAATTTTTCCCCTCGGCCTCCCATTAATAAGAATCGAGTAAGAAAATGAGGTAATGCAACCAATAATCCACTTCCTCCATTTTTGTCCAAAATCTTTCTGTTCCAAAACGAAGTCTAAGAATTTCCATTCCACCTTGTAGTACGCTTTTTCAAAAACAATCTTCACTAAGATACCTCCCTTCCTACTTGTTCTATAGTCTTCCACTACCTCGTTAGCAATCAAAGCCAAAGCTAAAATTTGTCTCCCTGCCACAAATGCTCCTTGCACCTCCGACACAGTATCTTCAGTAACATTCTTTTGATCTTTCGGCTAGAACCTTGGCAATGATCTTGTGCAAGCTGGTAATAAGGCTAATAGGACGGAAATCACTAATTTTGCAGGAATTGTCTTCCGTAGGAATAAGGTAGATGTAGATTCCATTAGTAATACCGCTGATTACTCTGAAAGACCAAAATTCCTCAATAGACCGCATAATTTTCGTACACAAGTCTGAATAAATGCCATTGAAAACCTGTCAAGACCAGGAGCCCATCGTAAGAAAAGACATCTCTTTTAACCTATTTGACTTCAAAAGGTTTCTCTAAAAGATCTGCATTCGTCGAAGAAATGGGACTCCAAGTAAGGCTCGAAATACTAAAAAACTGCCACCTAATAATCTCAAAGGTCCTCGTAGAAACTGGGGATTGCATTTACTTTAACACCTGAGTATTTTCAGTGGATTTTAAATGCAATAATTAAGGGATTAGGTTAAGTAATTTAAGTATAAATTTTGTAAACTTACGTTGATGTTCAAAAACTTGTTAAATATTTTAAGAACATAAGAAGTGCTACAGGGGTTATTGTTTTTATCCGATTTTTATGATAAATTTCATAAATGTGAAAAAAGAGAGTTCTAAAAGTAAAAATCATGTCATAGTCTTATACAAAAAAGTAAGGATATGAAAACAAGTTAGAAAACTTAACTATTGCAAAATACGTTGCAACAAATGTTATAAAAAATATAGTTTAAGCAAAATATTGTATATAAATATGAAAAATTATACAATATTAGAATAATACAGGACAAAGATTATGTTGCAAAAGTAATGTAGTGTAAGAAATTACACTGATAAAGTTATATAGTATAGAAATTATACTACAAAAGTAATGCAGCGTAAAAAATACACTGATAAGTTTAAGCAATATAAAAATTATATTGCAAAAGTAATGTTGTATATTATACTATATGAAGGATATGAATAAGTAAAAAATATTGTATAAGTTTATAACAGTATAAAAAAGTGTAAGGGAGTCTGTGGCAAAGCAGCTTATTGTTGATTGGGGAAGCATGCCCTCACTCAACTTTTAAAGTTTTTTTTTTTATCCTAAAATTTTTTTAAAAAAATTAATTATATCTTTTTTTTACAAGAAATATTATAGTTGTGCTCCTACTAAAACTTTAAAATATATCATTGTGCCCCTATTTAATAATTGAAACATGTAATTGTGTTTGTATGCAATACAATCTATTAGTGCACTTTAGCACTGTCCCCCATAGAGAAAAATTATAATTGTGTCTTTATTAAAACTTTGAAATATATTGTTGTGCCTTTATTTAATAATCAAAACATGCAACTGTGTTTTTTTATGCAATAAATTCTATTAGTGCTTTTTAGCATTGTGCCCCACTGATTAAAAAGTCTAGCTCTACCATTGATCTTATTTGATGGGACCCATGTGGGCCCCATCTGATAGGGCGCTTTATGAGTGTAGTAGGACTTAATCCCTGCAGGGATTATTAGGATTATTCATGAATATGATATTACTACATGAGAATGGGACGGATATGATAGCGTATATTACCCTTGAAGTCATAGACGGGACATGGACATCCTCTGTCGACTGGATATATTATGTATCTTTATTTTTTAAAAAAAATAAATTACATTGCTACATTTTAAACTATTTACTTTTTAAAAAATATACCCCAAGTTTTCAATGTTGACAAAATACGCCTTAAATTGTATAATTATTAGCAATTGAGATTTAACAACTAACGAACATTAAAAGTCAAGGATGATTTTAGTCACAGATTTGCATGTTAGTTTTTTAAGGGTAGAGTTTATCATTTTAAGAAAAAAAAAATAAAGCTCAACACGTAAAAAATAGTACTAAACAAAAATTTAAAACAGCAATAGACCTCAATTATCAATAATTTTAAAATTCAGAGTGTTTTGTAAAGATTTAAAATTCAGGATGCGATATGCAAAAAAGGAATAGTTCAAGATACAACAGTGTAATTTACTTTAAAAATATATCATACACATATCTAGTTTATGATATGGAATTAAAGCAAAAGCCTAATTTGAAAATATTTTCCTCAAGAAAAAACGTTTACATGACTTAATTCAGTGGAATTTACTTTTTTTTTTTTGTAAAGTTGCAATTTTTTTTAATGAGTAAATAGATATGGTATAAGAATAATTTTGTTGTTTAAGACACTACGACTTGACTTCATCCCAAATAAAGGGGTATGGGTTGGAAAAAGAAAAGTGAGAGTGATGAGGGTGGCGGTATGCCCTGTACCGCCTGAATGTCATCCCTATCGCCAAGACAATAATTGGTTTCATTACAAGCAAACCTTGTAGCATTTTTGTCAGTATTTGAGGTATCGAGAAATACCATAAAGAAAATTACAGTTTTTTCATCGTAATAGAACATAATCTATTGATAGGACTATATCTTTTAACTATCTGATTCATATTAGAAATATGATTTTGATCTTATCTAACATTAAAAACATGTCCTACTAGTACATGTTCTCACCGGGAAAAAAACCCATAACAAAATTATAACAAGAGCCAAAAAAAAAGTGTGGGATGTTGAGAAATTTTTGACAAATCAGAAAGAATACCATCTTTAAAAAATTAGTGGTTAGTTTTCTTAATGGGTCTAAAGTTACTCAAATTATTCTCAAAAATTAGACCAGTGTAGTGTGTACCAGCCGTTGAAGACATGGTGAAAAATTACTCAAATCTTTTTTCTTAACGGGTGAAAAATTACTCGAATTATTCTCAATACAGCTCTTGAAACATGAAATTGGATCGAAAACGACACGCCTTGAATTGTTGTCTTTTCACGTCGGCTCATATCGTAAAGAACCATTGAATTGTGATCCTACTTTCGTCTTATTACTCACACAACAATAGTATTCATCACTTCTTATCATACCATCCCCAAGCACGCCGCCGGCCCCCACAACCCCCCCCCCCCCCCCCCAACAAAACCACTTCTTATCATACCATCCCCAAGCACGCCGCCGCCCCGCACACCCCACCCCCCCCCTCCCTAACAAAACCCCCAAAAAAAAAAAAATAGTGAGGCCATTTGTAAAAATGAGTCTGTCCCAAAGAGTACTCCTCTTTAAACCTATTGAGTTACAATGCGTTATTCATAGAACAATAAGTTTCAATATAAAAAGAAATACTATCGAAAGTAAGGTTGTAGTCTCATAAAAATGAAAATGACTTTCCTACGCCAATACTCGTGTTCATCGATCTATCAAATGTTGACATATAAATATAAGGATGTTTGGCAACTTTATAGTAGGGCGTTTTAAAAGGTCTGATTTGGACCAATAGTCAAAACTAATTTCACATAAAAACATTATAACACGTGATACTTTTGTATTGTACCAATCAAAAGTTTTGGTTGAAATTGAGATTGTCAAATATACATTTACTAATTTCAACTATAAATAGTGTAAAGCTCTTATATAGTATAATGTAAAGTAAAAAGATGCTGCAGTGTAAGTTCTCATAAGTTATATACTTTCAGTTCAAACTTATTTTTTAAATGTCCTATTAATTGAATTTGTATGACTAACGATTTTGTTTAAAAGGTTGTTTTTTTTAACTCACGTAGAGGTGGAAGAATTTACACTATATATTTTCAAATATAATCATATGTGAGAATTATTAGTAAGCTATGCCTACAAGTATTGAAAACCCAAGCGGTTCAAAATATGAAATTCAACATTTGTGATTCAATTTTATTACATATAACTAGTATGTTTGGTTCATCAGTTTGAACTGAAAATTTAAGTTCAAATTAGTTTTGCTACAAGATAATCTCTCAAATAATTTAAATCTTTAAAACATTTTTAGTTTGAATTGAAAATCAAAATGTAACACCTGAGCATTTTTACTACATTTAAAATACAACAATTTAAAGATTATGTTAAGACAAAAATACAGTTTAAGAAAAAATACTGTATAATAATATGAAAATTATACAGTATTAGAATAATACAGTGTAAAGAAGTACACTAACAGAGTAATACAGTATAAAAATTACACTGTAAAAGTAATACAATGTAAGAATTAGACTGTTGAAGGTTAAGCAGTACAGAAATTAAACTATTTAAGTGGTCATTTTTTGAGAATAATCTCTCAAATAAGGAATGCTATAGCAATATAAAAAATATACTGGTAGTATAAGAAAAATACTGTCAGTATAAATTCAGACTGTACAAAGTTAGATAATATTGGAATTACATTATATGATAGATGTGGATAAGTATTGGAGGTTATAGGACCTTATGAATTATATGAAAAAGAATACTGACAGTATAGAAAAAAATATTGTCAGTATAAACTTGGACTGCGTAAAAGTTTAGTGGAACACCTTGAAAGTTTTGATTGGGCCACCACATCCACTAATGTGGCTCAATCACATTTGGCCATCCAAAGGAACCTAATTGATTACCATGGTGACTCATCACCTTTTATTTAAAAAAAAAAAGAAAAGAAAAGAAAAGGAAAAAAAAAAGGTGAATCAATTCATGATATAAGAGACCATTATTTTGGGTCTCCAGCATGCAAGAAAAAAAAAGAAGAGAGAGAAACTTGAAAAGGAAAAGAAAGAAAGAAAAAAAAAAACAAAAAAAGGCTCTATTTTCTTCTTTCAAAAACCGCCACCTCAAAGCAATTCTTTCTCCAAAATTTTGATGAATTATAAGCGCAAATCATGTTTAAAGCAAGTTGAAAGGGTTTGGTTCAAGATTTAATACTTATAGAGGTAAAATCCCAAACTTTTCCTTATTGGTTTTGGTAATTTTTTTTAAACTTTAGAAGTGTTTTTAAAAGGTTTTGCTATGGTTTTTATGAAGAGGGCAAAACAAAGTTTTGAGCTTGGCAAAAGAGGGACAAAAAGGTTGACAAGTTTAGGTAAATCTCTAAACTTTTTTTTTTAAATTTATATACATACCAAGTGTTTGAACAAATGTTTTGGTCTATGGCATGTAAATGGACAATATGACATGATTATTTTATGTTATATGTTGATGGTGATGATGATGGAAATAAAAAACTAACGGTTTTAGTGAAATTCCAAAAAGGGACTAAATTGCAAAAAAAAGTGTATTCTCAACAGATTTGAAAATCAGCTAAAAAGTCCCTCTAAACATTGAAATTTCAAGAAAGTTAAAACATGAAAGTTGTAAAACACGTTGAAACTATTAAGATAGCACAAGCAATTTTTCAAAATTCTATCCGGCTAGGAGTTATGAATTTTACAAAATTTTAAGCACATAATTTCAAGAAATGAAAACGTTATGAAATATTTAGAATTCGACCAAGGAGCTTTTGTAAGTTTTGTTCCTTGGAAAAAACTAAACATTTTGGTATAAAGTGGTCATTTTTTGTTCCAAGGGCAAAAATGTAAATATCTTTGTATTTCGAGCTAAAACTATAAAATTGTGTAAAAACTGGGTTTTCACTATAGAACGTTGATTTCTTACACTATTATAGGCAGTAAGTAATTATAGATACTAAGTTTTAAAGAATTTAAAGTTTAGGCAAGGAAAGAATGAAAGAAAAAAAGATTAAGGGCAAAATGGTTATTTTTATGAAAAAATGGCTAAAACAGACCCGAAATGTTCGATATCGAAAAAACGCTCCTTAGTGAAAATTTTTCCATAATATGTAAGAAATGAAACGTTAAAGTTAAGCAATGGGTTTTATAAAGTTATGAAGTTGACAAAAAACCAGTTAAGGGTAAAATCATCATTTTTAAAGAAACGGCTAGAACGGAATCAAACACTCCAAATTAGCATAACGCTCTTAGATGGAAAATGTTCCTAATACATTAAGTAATGAAACAACTAGTGAGATGAGAAATTTAACTAACAGATGTTCAAGTAAAAGAAAAAGGTAACCCAATGGGTTACAGAGATAAGTAAAAAGAGTGATAACCTGATAGGTTACGGAATTAAGTAAAAGGCATGGTAACCTGTTGAGTTATAAAGGTAGAAACAACGGGGTACAAAGTAAAGGAAGGTAAATCGATATTATATAAGTTAAGTTAATAGGAAAGAATGGTTAATGTTTACATTTTATTATCAATCAAGTAGATTGATAAAAAGAAAGTTAATTAATAAGTCGGTTGTTATTTGATCAGGATACAGAGGCCGACTAATGAAAGAAAAATGAATAGAATAGGGAACCTAGAGCGTTTCTAGGTAAGTTTTAAACCTCACTACATCATGAAGTAAATAGTTTTCAAATATTTATATATATATGTTTGCAAATGTGTTTGCAATTGTTATACAAGTTGTTTTTAAAAGTATGTTTATGTTTGTTATGCAAAAAGTTTTATAGTTTAAATCAAGATTTACAATATATATGCAACTATTATATTAAAGCATAATTGCATTTGATGTGCATAAAGCTTTAAAAGATCAAGTAAAAGTTTGTAACGTATTTGCAAAAATTATGTTTAAAATATGTTTTACATTTTGTTAATGCATAATGTTTTACAGTTTACGTAAATAGTTTTATGTTGCATTTGTTAGGCAATAAGTTTCAAGGAGAACAATTATGATTTGCAAATATGTTTGCATATTATGTGATTGCTTTTGTTATGCTCACTAAAATTAATAAGAAGGTAAAGTAAAGATAAAAAAGAAAGTCTCGTACCAACCTCCTTTATGTGAGGTATACAAGTGAAGTTAAAGTTTGACCTTCTACATATGAGATACATGACCTTGGTGTTCGATGGTCCCAAGTCTTCTGCAAATGAAGCATCATATTTATGATCTTATGATTAATGATGTTGGTACAAACACTAAAGTAAGATAAGGAACAAATGATGGATAGTTAAAGTAAGATAAGGAAAGTTAAGGAACAAAGATAGAAAGTTAAAGTAAGAAAAAAATGTTCATAAGACGCTCATAATCGAAAGTTCATAATTGAGCATATATGATAATTGAGCATATATGAAAACATGAAATTTTTATTGTGCTTGTTTTGCTTGTTATATATGAAATATTTATATTTCATGGAAAATATTCTGAAAAATGTTTTACGTTAAATGTTTATGAAAAACATTTTCATGTTTTCAATAAAAGGTTTATGAATGACGTTTTATGAAAAACGTTCAATAAATGTTTTACAAAAAACGTTTATGCAAAACGTCTAAGAAATATTTTATAAAAAACATTTTCAGAAATGTTTATGAAAAACGTTTACGAAAAACATTTTAAAAGAAAGGTTTTCATGAAAAAAGTTTTTTAAAGTATGTTTAAATGATTTGTGAGATTATATTTGAATTTGCTAAGTGAAAGCTCATTAAAGGTTTTTTCATGCTGTAGGTAGTCCTATGAGTGACAAAGAGGACTTGTTAGGAGAGCTAGGTGCTGTGAAGGACATATGCAGAGATTTGGGTATGGATACCACTACAGAATGCTTCCGTTACTCAAAGAAAATGTTTTTCCACTATTTGATTTAATGTTCTCAAAGTTTTAAGATATATTTCACAAAATGTTTTAGGTAATTATAAAGTTAAGTTTTAAACTATGAATCAGTTTACGTTTCTTATTAAGTTTTAAGAAACGATTTGAAATGATTTTAAAGTCAAGTGTTGAGCTAAGTCTCAACTTGAAATGCAACAGAAATCACAATAGCTTGTAAGTATATTTTAAAGGATGTTAAAAGGAAAAAAAAAATTATTCAATATTTTTCTTACCAAGTAAGTAAAATTAATGTTTAAGTAAAATGTTTAAGAAAGTTAAGTTAAGTGATTCCTCGGAAAGACAGGTCGTCACACAACATGTCGTTTAAGTTTTTTAATTAAAAATTCAATTCAATTATTATATTTTAGATAATCAGATGAAACCAATTCATTATATACATCTTCCATAAAAGAGAGACCAGTTTAATATCCAATCCACATATTTTTAAAATTAATAAAATAAATGAGTACAAAATACAAAATAACAGATTCTCAAATAAAAAAAAGAAATATAACTGAGTAAAATAGGTTAAATATTTTCAAAGAAAAAAGATTGGTTTAAAATAAAAATATCATACAAAATTGAGATAAATAAAATATTTTCGTAAATAATTATGTACATAATTAAAAAAATGAGAAATTATACGAAATAGCAAATTTTGTTATTCTATTAGTAAACTATGTGGCTATTTTTAAAAATAGTAGATTCAAATAAATTAATACTTTATTGTATACAAAAACCCAAAACTACCTTTAAAGTCAAGATTTTTTTGATCTTTTTTTTCATTTTCCTCCGTTTCTCTCGCTTCCCTTTCTATCTCCTCAGTTCCTTGGTTTCTCTTTCTTCACTCCCTCTCTCAGATTGATTTTTTGTCTAGTTTAACAATCGGCGCAGTTGAGGGAAACTGTCCGATTTGCAATGGCGGCAGGCATGGGTGGTAGACAACGACGACGGAGGACTAGTTGTCGAGAGTCGATCAGAACAAGGACCAGATCAGTTTTCTTTTGCCATGCCAATGAGCAACCATCATCTTTGGTCAAGGTTCATGTGTCTGTGGGACCGAATCTGATCAGATTTTGCACCCCAAATGCCAACATAGAGCTGTCTCGTTCGACAAAGATGGACGAACTTGCAAAGACGTCGCATTTGTTAAACAGTTAGCGATAAACGAATGCAGAGCCATCGGGTTTGTGATCGTAAAGCCATCGCTTGTGTCAAACCTTTGTGTAGTTTGTTAGATCGCAGGCGTCTAAGCGAATTGCAATGGCGATGACGAAGATGAGCGACGAACGGCGGTGGCGAGTGGACGACAGCCACTAGAGGAGGGTGGGGGTCAATAGTTTTGTTAATAGATGTTTTGTTTTTTGTTTTTGTTTTTTTTTTGTGGTTTAGGGTGATTTATATTGTTGTGGTTGATTTTTTGGCCATCAACAATGTTGTTGGTGTCGATAATGCCCAGCAATGTCGATTATAATTTTTATTTTTTTATGTAAAAATGTTGTATTTATTTGTAAATATAACATTACTAGGATAATTACTATATTACCCAGCCGTCAACAGTTTGACAAAACCGGTCAATTTTTTTATTTACATGATAATATAATATTATTAGAAAAATATTATATTTTCTAGTTGTAACTAAGTCATCAGTGAATTTTTATATTTACACGATAATATAATATTATCAAAATAATATTGTATTTTTCAATTGTTGATGATTTAATAAAGTGGTCAATAAATTTTTTTATTTACATAATAATGCAAAATTACAAAAAAAAAATACAATATATTCCGGTGGTTGACAATATCATAAAATCATTAATAAATTTTTATATTTATATGATAATATAATATTATTATAGTAATATTATATTTCTCCACCGTATACACTGCCAACGTGAGAAACACACACAAAAAAAAGCACAAAATCCAGATTCCAACGGTCATATTTCCTCATCGGGTCGTCCGACCAAGATGACGGAGTCAGCCTCCGAGTTGGGCTCTGGATCTGTTCAGATCAACGAAAACGACGATAACTGTAGCAGAAGAAGAGTCCCCGAAATCCCCATCGAGATCGTCAGCGATGAAGAGATGGCTCTGCTCGAAGCTGCTCTGGCCTCGGCTCGCTCGTGTCTCGCGTCGTCCTCTCAATCTCTCTCTCGCTTCCAAAGAAATGTCAGGTCCGTACGATCGATAGCCGCTCTGTCGAAGAGGGGGTTTCCGGCTTCGAAAGAGCATACGGATATGGAGGATTTCGGTTCGACCCGGAAGAAAACACGCTTGCCCTGCTCGTTTTTGTTTCGGTTTAGGAAAAATAGGGGCTTGTCTGTCACAGATATTACCTCCACGGTAATCAATTTTTCTGGGTTTTTCTTAATTTATGATAATATTTCTGGTTGGTCTGTGTATTTTGGTGTTCTATTTGGGCATTTCGTTCGGCTATGTTTTATTTTTCTTATTATTGTTTTTATTTTTGCCCTCTATACGATGATGAATTTGGTGGCGATGTGTTTTGTTGGAAATGTGACGCTCAACAGTGGAAAATGCCAATTTATGTATGAAAATACAAGTTTAGTCCTGTAGAGAGTCTTTTTATTTTTTATTTTTTTTGGCTACTTGCACGTTTGTCCTGCATATTTACTCTCTTCACGCATATCATATTATGTTGACTCTTGCAAGGCATATTATTTTACATAATTATGTTCAATCTTACTTTGTCTTTTTAACTTACAAAAAATGAATGTTTCTGATTTAGGTTTATTCTTACTTTCATCTTAACAATAGGAATGGTGCGAAAAACAAATGGAGTTTATTCTCCTTGGCAAGCGAAGGGTCACTAAGGCTATGGAAATTGGTATTGCTCGCCATGCAAAACTCGAAGAAGAGGTACACCATTGGAACCCCCGACTTTGCAATTTTGGGAAGTGTGGCTAGAATTAAAACTTTTGAACTAAAACTGTAACATGTAAGAGCTTTATGCTGTAGCTTATTTTTTCTGATCATTGTAACACATGTGAGTTTTACACTATGACAACCAAAGTTTTAGTTAGTATTGATTTTGCCAAATACCCTTCTGTTTATTTTTAGTAACTGTAGCGTTAATGGTTCCAGTTCTAGTAAATTTTTACTAGACATTTTTTTTTAATGATAAATCTTGCATGTAAAAGACTATCTATTTTGTCTATGCTCATTTCAGATTTTGAATCGTGATTCATTTGCATTTTTAGGCGTTATTCTGCAGTAACTTGCAAAGCTCACATGATCTTGATTTTAATTTCTTTCAGGTTGTAAAGAAATCCACAGTTCGTGTGGAATCAGTTGAAGATAGATGGGCTTTGAAGCTTTTTAATTTTATAGCTGGTGTAAATCAATTATTATTTGAAGGATTGACCCGCGAGCTACCGCTGTAAGTTTCTAACATTTGTGCATTGTTGGTTCCT
>CAMOHE010025175.1:9702-22278 GCA_946598075.1 Artocarpus hirsutus
GCCAAGCAAGGCCTTTCAACTTTGAAGATTGAGAGTCCGTTTGGTAGAAGGATTGTGATGCGTTTGGTGGACGTATTTCAAGAACTTTCAACTTTCAAAATTGGACAATTCTTCGTTTTATTTTTTTTTTAAATAATATATTTATAAGGAATGTAAAGTAGAATATTTCTGTCGCCTTAAAAATAGCCGTTAACCATTGAATCCAGAGCCCCAATTTTACAATATTTTATTTTTTTATTTTTTACTTTTGGACTCGAGTTAGGACCTCACACTTTAAAAAATTTAATTTTCTACTCTAATATTTGTAAAAAAAATTTATTATATCATTGTTTTATAAGAAAAATTATAGTTGTGCCTCCTATTAAAAATTTAAAATATATCATTGTGCCCTCATTTAATAATCAAAACATGTAGGCTTCTATGCAATAAAATCTCTTACTGCTCTTTAATATAGTGCCCCCACTGACAAAAGAGTCTGGCTCCGCCGTTTTATTTTATCTCCATGATAAAAACCTCTTTCTTATATCAGAGCTTTTTAAGATAAGTAATCTTTAAGTGTCATACAAAATAGCTTAAAATAAGTTGTTTTTGGCTTATTCAGGCCAAAAGTTGTTTTTAGACATGTTTCGATGGACGAGCTGTTTAGACTTTTAGCTTTTCTAAACCTTTTTTAACAAGTCACTTCCTTGGTCTTTATGAAAAAGTTTTTGTATTGGCCTCTTCATATAAATGCCACAAAAATAAAAGTTGGATTGATTTATGCCCCAAAAAAAAGATTATTATAGAAAATATCATGCCAACTCATGATACTATATTTTATAGTCCCAAATATACCTCAATCCAACAACAAAAAATACATCACTAACCACCAAAAAAAAAAAACATTTCACAAATTAAAAAACGATAATTGGATACACAAAATCAATATCACCACAACAATCAATATCGTTACAAATTTATAGTAAAATAAAACCAAACTATATATAGAAACTAACAATGCATTAACTAAAAGAAACAACAAAACCAACATATAGCCAAAAAATAAACCAACATACATACTAATTAACAGCAATAATACTAAACACAAACTAAGACACTAAAACTAATTGCTAAAACTAACAATATATTAACTAAAGGAATTAAAATGCTAGTGAGTTATGAAACTAATTTAAAAACTATATAACTAAAAATAAATAATTGCTACTAAGTGTTGAGCAACAAAAAACATAAAAAATTTCTATGATGTTCATACAGGATTTTCATTAAACATGTGGTGGGCATCACCAAAAAAAAAAAAAAAACTTCAAGTGAATTGTTATATAAAATCATCAAAGATAAAATTCAAACACAAATTCTAATCTTTTCATAATAAAAACAAAACACAAATGATAATCATACAAAACAAGCATGCACTTCACAATCACATCATCAACATAAGCAACAATATAGGAATAAAAAAAATAAATGGTGGCAAAATCAAACCAAACATTAAAAGTCAAGGCAAGACGGAGACTGAGATATAGAGGCTTTGGCGATAGTGATGGCAGCAAGGCAGAGTGCTCAAGGAGAAGATGTGGACTCGATAGAAATAGTAGTTTTGAGAAAGAGACGGCGACGATGAGGTCAGAGTTGTAGGGGGCTGGGTCTATGACGACAGCACTGTCGGAGTCGTGGGAGGCTGGGTTGATATTGGGTGGGGGGTAGTGGGGGTTGGCTTCGAATGGTTTAGAGAGAAAGAAGGGATTTTATGGGTTAGAGAGAGTGTATGTTGTTCGAATTGGTAAAAGTTGATAAGGTTTAATTAATTGTTCAGACTGTTAAAACGACTGTGTTTTAGCTGAAGACTACACGATGCTTTTTGAAGAAATTATTGTGTAAAGTTAGAGCTTACATTATGGTTTTTAATAAAAACTATCTTTATGCTACTCAATAAACACCTACCCTTACATGACGGTTTGTAGGAGAAATCGTCGTATAAGATTAAACTTTTGTGTAAGCCTAGTTTAAAAACCATTGTGGAAACTCCAGTTTCCACGATAGTTTTTGTATTTTCCATGTATTACCTCGTTTTTTTCCATTAACACGATAGTTTTCAAAAAACCGTCATCAAATAAGTGTCATGTATTCCATAATTGCTAGTCGAGCCTTTAGACTATTACCAAGACCAATGTTATTACTATATTTGCCATTAAAAGTGTAAAAATAGCATAAATCATGTATTTTTCTATCTTGTGCTCCAATGCATAAATTTTAAAATGCCATTTTAACCTTTTATCATAATTATTAAGCTTTAAAATTTATAAAAGTAAACTTTTAATATTAAAATAATTAAAATGTGAAAATGTTGTAATTATTAAAGCAAAATTATCAATTTATAATCCAATAAGAATCACATACCAAATTTGGTATATACAATACTTACTAATAAATTTGTCACTAAATTTAGGATGCAGTGAATTTGGCATTAAAGATTAGGTAACAACAAAAACAACAAGAAGAACAATAATGATAACGATAATAATGATTTGTTGACTCCATGCAAGATGTATTATTTCTTGAGCTTGAATGATGTATAATAGCCTAATTTTCTAGGGGTTGGTTGTCACCACATTGCAAAAGGACTTGTTATGTACTATTTTTCATTTAATATGTCAAGTCTTATGTGTACATTCTATATATTTATTGCTGGTTTTGTATTTACAATCTTAAAAACTTTAAACTCTTTAAGTGATTGCTGTATTCGCCATTAAAATGTGTGAAAATAGCATAAACAATGTGTTGTTCTATTTTGTGCTTTAATGCATAAATTTTAAATGTCATATTTGTCTTTTGTCATAATTATTAAGCCTTAAAATTTGTTAAAGTAAGCTTTTAATATTAAAATAATTAAAATGTAAGAATAATGTAATTATTAAAGCAAAACAATCAATTTATCAACTAGAAAAATTCAAATGCTAAATTTGCCATATGCCATACTTGCTAGTAAATTTGTCACTAAATTTAGCATATAACAAATTTGGCATAAAAAGGACATTGCGTTGGAGGGTGGTTTTTTTCTCTTAAATATCAAAATTTAGCATTGACACATCAAGCATTGCATTGGGGATGCTCTTCTATATAGTGCATGTTTAAAAAAACTTAAATAGTGTACATAATTTGATACATAGATGATTAAAAAGAGAGCCTTATTGTTAGGATATTTTTCATATACTACTGGAGAATTTCAATTCCACCATACATAGAAAGTGACTCAACGTCTCCCATCATACAGGTGTGCATTTTGGCTATGCTTGTTGCACTAGTACACATAGAGCCTTAAACGACAATTTAAATCCATCGTTGAAAGATAAGACCATGGTTAGGCAAATAGTAGTTTTATCATTGTTTGGACCAACAAAGTCACGCTTGAGGCTCATATTAGGAATCCGTTATCTAAAGTATTTTACTGGAAAACATTAGATGACAATTTCCTATCTAATGTTACTTACTGGTAAAAAAATTGCAGATTTTTTGTTTTTCCCATGGAGTGGCCTATTCCCATGTCTTATCTGTCAAATATAGGTGTTACAATTCACTTATAATAATTAATAAAATAATATATTATAAAATTTAAAAATAACTAAATGCAATAATAAAAGTTCAATAAACATATATCTTTATCATGTGTTTGTGTGCATAAAGTCCTCTTCTTCAGGCATCTCTAACAAATGGATATGAATACAATTTTATTGATATGTCCTAGCTCTTATCTCCTTGTAGATAATATCTTTAACGTATCTTACCAAAAAATAGTTGCATTCTTTGTCTCCATCTTACATTGGTATATTCTAAAAATTACACAAAGATTTTATTTTAAATATTATTCATACATTTTTAATTCTCATTCGATTTATATGAATAGAAGAATATGTATCTTTGATACTAGAAATTTAGTATCTTCTTCAGGTAGATTGGATGAGACTTGCGTTTTTGTTTTTAATTTTCACTCATTTAAGGACCTGAATACATTGGTTAAAATGCAATCAATCAAATTATATATACTATAAATTAGCAATAATAATTAATATAATTAACAAAAATACACTAACAAATGAAGCATCATTTTAAAGTTTGGATGTACTTCATTGGTAAGTGGATCAAACCATATTACCTTTTCTTCTTGGGGGTAAATCATGGACAATATCTAATGACCTCCACCATTATACTGTATGAAATAACATCGGTTGGTGTCTGCATGACCCAAAAACTCACTTAGCATTCTTGTTCGTTCTTCAATGCCAAGCTCCACATTGCTCGACACATAAGAAGTGATCATTGGGTTGATGAACCCATATTTTTTGAGACCTTTCTCCTCCTATGCTCACGCCATAAGTAACTTCATGAAAAAAATAAATGTTGTTATCTATTACAAGTAACAATTATGATTAATGAAAGTGTACTGTAAAACTAATTATATAGTAGAGTTAGTTTTATACTTCATGTATGCCATGACACTCCCATACTAATTTAAGTAAGTGGGCGAACCAATTAATGTCCTCGATAGTGAGAAAAAAGGACATATTAGAAAAATGGCTCATGTCATAAGGCCTCTGAATTCTAATCATATTGAAGGCGTCCATGGATTGTTTAGAGTACCTAGATAAGCTTATCATATACTTAGAGATAGTCCTTCATAATCAATTGATTTTATTATATCCATTGTATTATCCTTTGCTTGTCTCCTTTTCCCCTCGTTTTCTATTCGCGACCTTCTTTGATTGGCTCATCCATAGGTTATTTGCCTGAACAATGTTGTTGATCAATTGAAGCTTTGTTAAGTTGACTTAACGATTCAATTTGAATTTATGACATAGGCCAAGCCCTAAATCTACCAAGGTATCACTTACGACTGAGGATGGAGCTAGGATTTTAATCCATGGTGCATAGAGTTTAAATATGAAAAATATTAAAAATATAAAAATACTAAATATTATAGTTATTAGTTACTCAAAATACTAATTATTACAATTATTAGTAATTAAGTTAAACAAATTACAATTGTTCTATACAAGTCTTCGTACATTAAAAATGTTGCATAATAGCCTCATTATCAAGGTTATCAAAAATATCTTTATCGACGTATATAACTAAATTCTTGTCTATTCATTGATCATCATTAGATTGCATAGTGAATTATTTACCATATTTATAACATAAAAAACTCTATGAACATTAGTTATAGCAACGAGAAGAATCAGCCCAATGTCACAAGTATATAAACTAATGGGACACCTCTTGGTGTATGAAGTTATTCTAAAATCTCTACGTTTTTTTTTTTTTTTTTTTAATAATAGAAAGACTTCTAATTCTATGATTCTAAAAAATAATTAAAAAATTAGAGAAAAATAGGAATTCCCATTCTTGTACCTGTTGTCTCCACCATAGAAGCAAGCACTAAAAAATCTCAATGAGTTAGTAAAAGCATACATCTTTCATTCTCTCGTTTTAAATTTTCTTTTGTCCTTTCTTTCCATTAGGGCTGGCAAAACGGGTTGACGAGTCGGGTTCGTGTCAGGTTGGAGTTAATTTTTACAAAAAATAGGTCGACACTAACCCGACCCGTGACGCAAAAGGGTTAAGAATTCTCAACCCAAACATGGCCTGTTTTAATACGGGTTGACACGAACATGACCCATGTCAATCCGTTTCTTATGGACAGTGTCAAAAAATATGGCCCGCGACCCGTTTTTGACCCGTAACCTGATTGTGACCTGCAACCTGCTTATGACCCGCCTACATTAATATATATAATATAAAAAAAAATAGAAAAGTTTCATACCACTTCAACAAGAAGATGAGTGATAAAAGAGGTAGGGTTTGATCTTTTAAGGGCTTATATTATATATGAAATAATATTAGTTTTTTTAAAATTTAATTAATTAAAAACGGGTCAGAAACGGGTCATTTTCGTATCAGACGGGTTAACCCAAACCCGATCTGTTTTTTAACGGGTCAATCTTGGGTCGACACTAAAATGACCCGTGGTCAAATTTTTCGACACTAACCTACAAAAAATCGTGTCGCATTCGTGTCGTGTCGTCGTATCGCAACCCGTATTGCCAGCCCTACTTTCCTTCCACTCCGAGATATACCTATAAATATCATTCTATTATTATTTTTTTTAATGTTACGCATGGGCCGGTCAAAGAATGTTGCAAGCGTTGGGCTTCTTTTTCATTTAGGAGGATACGGCTTCCATTGGGTTATTTTCGTGGCTTTAATGAAAATTGACATTAGTATTATGCCATTTTCAGGAAGAGATATATGAAATTCTCAAAAATACATAAGTACATTTTAAAAAATAAAATAAAAAATCTAGGGGGTATATGCCCCTTGGGGCTTTAAGCCCCTTAGCCTTTGCTCACAACCTTATTTTCTTCGTTAGAAAAGATAAAGGTGCATCCTTCATATAACAAGTATCAATTATAACGTGTACATTACCTTCTTCAAGTGGCCTATAGTGAAGGATATCTATGGGGATAGCATCCATTCATGCTCTTTCTTCTGCAACAATGGCTAAATGAATAAGCCTACCTCCTTCGCTTGTCGAAGGTGTTAAAAGAAGGGAAAGGACACCCTTGTCGAGATTTGATGAGGGCAATTCCACAGGTGTGTTGGCTTTGTATAAACTATGCAACTTGTTTTTGTACTAGTACATTGTTCTCACTACTAAAAATTCTAGTCTATGTGATTCTCATTAGATGATGGTTTTGTGAGAAACCGTAGTTATAAGTCACACGACATTTATTAGCATTAAATGTCACGTGCTTTAGACGACAGTTTCTCCAAACCCGTCATCTAATGTGTAACTTTAGATGAAACCATCGTCTAATAGGTTTTAATTATCTTGCGCACGAGAAAATCAAAAACTACTCTCAATGCCGTCGACCTCCCTTTCTCTTTCTCTCATTGTCCCTCTCTCAAATCTCCATCCTCTCTCTCCCTCCATCGACTCCTTCTATTGCCATCCCTATCCTCTTCAGCATCGAGCTTGAAGTCATGAGCCCTTTGTTGCCATTAAGCCCAATCGCGAACACCCCTTGAGCCCCACTATAAACCCTTTTGTTGCCATCGTGAGCACTCCTTTGCCGAGTCCCACCGCGAGAGCCCAAAGACATGTTTTTTTAGTTTATATAACAATGTAGCTCAAACAATTTTTATTGTTAATTACTTGAATTTTTTTTTCGTGCTTATTTTAATGGTAATTTGAGATTGTTAGGTTTGTGATTAAATTATTTAATCTTTAGTAATTAGGTTTTTATATTTAGGATTTGTGGAATTCTTGTAATTAGGATTTGTTAAACTATTTCTATGTTAATTTAACATTATTAATTTTAATAAATGTGTTAGTTTTAGTTTTAATGTTATTAGTTTTTATATGTTAGTTTAAGTTTTATATCTTATTTTTAGTGTTATTATATTTTAGTTTAAATTATATATTACTTTATGTGTTAGTTTTGGTTTTAATTATATATTGGTTTTAGTTTTAGTTATATGTTTGTTTTAATTATAAGTGTTATTGCTTAATCATATTTCAACATTCGGACAACAAATTTGTTGATACGGAGGAGGAAATGACCAAACAAGATGATGGTTATGAACTCCGAGAAAGGGAGCCATTTAATTTGGATACGGATGGAAAAAGAAGAGCAACTATGATGAAGAACGAAGAGCAACTATGATGAAGAACGTGTCAAGATTGCAATCAAAAAGTGTAAAAATACAGGTCCAATTCGATGAAAAAGATCAAGCTCTTGGAAAACAGGGGGATGAACTCCAAAGTTATGTTAGAGTTTTAGTTTGATAGCACGGCTCCATCACAACAAAGGATTAAAGAGAAAAGAGTAATAAGGACAATGTGGAACATGTTTGGCACAGGGTTGTTGCATTTTTCACCATTCTCAACATCTTGAAGAAGAAGATGATAACAACACTGTTAAGATGGCCAAAGACTTTAAGTACAACCTAAATAAGACTTTCATTAAAGGCCATGAAAACGACTCTAATGTTTTCAAGCTCCCCATAAAAGTAGTTGCAAATTATCATTCTATTAGTTTGGACTAATGGAAGGATTTTGTGAAATACAAACTTAGTGAGAAGCAAAGGGAGTTATCAAAACAAGCAAAAGTAATAAGAGGTGAATATGTTCTTGAGCACTCGACGGGTCGTTCGGGATATACGAAAGTGGAGCGTGAATGCGTAAGTATAATTTTTTTTACTTCATTTATATAAAACTTTGGAATCTTTTTATAAAATTTAAAAACCGTATCTTTTTTAATGCAGATGAGAATACATACCACTACTACACCTCCTCCTCATCATGTTATTTGGAAGTTCATCTGATAAAAAAAGACGTGAAACTTTTAAAAATCCAAGATGCAAAAAGATTAGTCAAAAAATTGTAAGTTACTTAATCATTCTAACTTTTAGTATTTCAAATTTTGTATTAACTGTGGTTGATTTTAACATGTATTAATTTTGTGATTAATAGGATGAGTATAAGGAGCAAGCCTCCTAAGGCATGTTCTAATCGCAGAAGACGAATGATGTCTTGACTGTTGCATTGGGCAATTCTAAACATTCGGAATGGGTACGTGGTCAATCTTAGTTTATGAAGTAGTCGTTATAGTTTCATTCCACCTGTTGCTCAACGTCCAACGCAGAGATAATCGAAGTGTAAAAAGGTAGAGATGATATAGTCTAAGTTTGTCAAGTGGGAGGTGATTATGAGAAGTCAAGTTGGAGATAATTCCTCCTCCTATATGGAGGAAAGTACGATGGCTACGATAGAACAACGCACAAGTGAAGAGGTAAGTTTCACAGCTCATACCGTGCTAACGCCACCTACAGAGCTGCCCTCATCAAGTTTCAATAAGGGTTAAACTTGCCTTCTTCTAATAACATCGACAACTGATGAAGGTAGTAGTGTTGATTTTAACATTATTACGGGGGAAAGGGTGTGGATAGATACTATCCCCATGCAAATGATCCATTGTAGGAACGTTGGAGAACGTAATGTGCATGTTACAATCTTAGTTTATTATATGAAGGATGCACCTTTACCTTTCTCGACTGAGAAAAAAAAGGTTGCAAGCAATGCTCGTAGAGGCTTTGTTGCTTGGCCCAAAAGGTGGATTCAAATGTGATCGTTAAGTTAAATAAGCAATGTACCAATTGACCCCATTGTCAGGATAAAGAGCCTTGCCCATCGGCGAGCCAATCAAGAGAGGTCTTACAAAGAAACCGAGGGAGAAAAAGAAGCAACAAATGGAGGACATAATGGAGGTGACACAATCAATAGACAATTTGGAAGGATTACCTCCAAACATGGCATGCCCGTTTAGTTATTCAAAGCATTCCATAAGAGCCTCCAGCTCAATGAAAATTATGTTGCCTTTTGACATCACCCAAAACAAAGATGAACCCTTATATATCACTGCCAAAGACATTGATTGGTTTGCCAACTTCACTCAAATTAGTGTGTTACGTATCATGGCATACATGAGGTATTTAATTATATCTATGCTTTTTTAACTTGTTATTTGTCCTCATCTAACAATATTTGTTTTTTTTTTATGCTGTTTCTTATGGCAATATTGCTAAAGATTCAATTTGCTCAACTCATATAGCTTTGTCAACCCCTATATCATCTCTTATTATGTTAGGAGCTACTAAGCTTTCAATCAGAGCAAATTTGATTTGTGACTTTTTGGAGAAAGAAAAAGCCAACCAGTATTACATGATGCCATATAGCAGTGGAGATCATTGGATATTGGCCTTTGTTCACCCCAAAAATATTGGGTTTTATGGTTCGATCCAATTAGCCAACCAATACGCTTCGACTTTAGCCAAATTATTCAATTGTAAGTGCACTATTGTTAACTATATAACTTATTATTGCTAGCTAAATTATAACATCTATCTTTTGATTGATTGTATTTTTAACGAATTATATGTAGGGTCTTCAATGCGTGAAAATTAAAAACAAAAACTAAAGTTGTCTTCAATAAGCTATATGGAAACATTAGATATCTAAAACCACAAAAGGTAACCATTTAAATATAAATATAGTTGTAGTTGTAATATAGATTTCTTAACGTCTTTTTTAGAATATACCCTTGCAACAAGGAGACTAAGAATATAGCTATTTTGTGCTAACATACATGAGAGATACAATCAATGGGGGGCCACAAGTCTTGAGAAGCCTAGATTTTTATACGAATGAGCATTTGAGTGAGGTGATAGAAGAATAGGCAGGGTTTGTACAACAATTTATTATAAACTAATTATTGAAGTCTTATTTTGTGTAAGTATGCTTTTTGTATATGTGATATTATATTTTTTTTTTATGTTTTTAATTTTTATAAATTATGGCTAATTTATGTTATTAGTGAATTGTGAGGCCAATGAAAACAAATTGAATATGGAAAGGTCACCCGCAGGCAAAGAAAATAAAGCCTGGCTATGTAATGGCTAAGTCAGTATTAGATGATAGTTTTTGACTAAAACAAAAACCATCGTCTAATGATAACCAATTCACACCTTATCTGCTTTGGATTAACATTAGACGAAGATTAATAATTGTCGTCTAATGCATGAAGATATTATAACTCTGGATTAAATGACGGTTTTCGTGACACAAGTAGTATTTCTTAAGTGGACCCGAATAAGATAAGATAGCCATTGGCGTGAGCAGGCGTGGCATCGGCAATTCTTAGTTGAAGCTTTCAAATTTTGCAAACACGTTAAGGAGCATTTTTCTTTTTTTTACCTCTCGAAAATATTAGGAAAACAAAATTTATGAAGGAAAAAAAAAAAAGAAAAAGGACCAAAAAAATTTCCGAAATTTGATCTGTCGGGACTCTTTGGATAGAGGTACTTGCAAGTCCTCGAGTACGTTTACCTCCCTCTCTATTATCCTTTTGCAAACGTCCATTTCTCATTGTGTTTGGTTTAAAAGAAAATGCAAGAAATAAAAAAGAATACTAGGTTCTAGTCTTCTATAATTTGTTATTTTTCTTTTTGTTGACGAGAAGTATGATTTCGGAGTGAAATGCGAGAAACTATTTATTAGCTTAATCAAATTCTCTTATATTTTACTTGAAAAATCTGGAAAATCACATAGACTTGAATAGATCAACATCCGCCCGCACGTGTGGTGCAATGGTATGCTTTGTTGACAAGAGTGCAATGTTTGTCTAAAGCAAATCTGTTGTAAGTACAATATATTGAAGTACAAATTAGAACGGAAAAAAGAGAAAAGGTTAACATTTTCTTCATACACGAATAATAATCCATGGATGATGGAAATCTATACCTGAAGGACAAATTAGAACAGAAAAAGGAGAAAAAAGATAAACACTTTCTTCATGGATTCAATAATAATCCATGGAAATCTACACCGTAAATATAATTTTGTTGTTGGATCTCATTTAACAAAAACATCCCAAATTTAAACATTACAAACTGATTTATTCATCATTTATGGCCTGATAAGTTGCTTACAATATACAATAAAAAGACCCTCCTACCATAGTTCCAGCCAAAGGCCAATGAACATGTTAAAGTTTGAACTATAAAATTTGAATCACGCCCTATAGTATATTAAAGTTTTATACTGTAACATATTTTTAATTTACACCGTAAAATATACAATTTGAATAGTACACTGTAATATGTTGTGAGCATGGCAGTCGGCCAAATGTCCAAATGTGAACAACTAGTACTCAAAGGTAAAGCCAGTCGGCCCAAAAAGTGTCTAGGTCATGTTTGCAAGAAATTCGGCATATTGTAGATGAACGATTTTGACCTTAATTTGTTGACCGCGTGTAGATTTGAGAAAAGAGGGTAATTCTAAACATCTCGATACGATTTTGACCTTAATTTGTTGACCGCATGTAGATTTGAGAAAAGAGGGTAATTCTAAACATTTCGACCGGGCTACAGCCTGACCCTTTAAGTGGGTTGGGCCCTAGGGGTGAACAATGGGCGGGTTGGCGGTTTTTGGGCGGGTGCGGGTCGGTTTTTTTAAATGGCGGGTTGACGATTAACCAACCCATAGACCGCCCGTGAAATGGTGGGCGGTTTCGGTTTGACGGCGGGCGGATGCGGGGGGGGGCGGGCGGGTGCGTCGGTTTAGGTTTATTCTAATGCACAATATAATTTTTTGAGCTTTTTTTTATTAAAAAAAAAGTGAAAAAAATTTGTAGAAAATATAAGATGATAATGTATGAAGCATTCCCAACAACAACCAAGTTTGATGCTCAAAGACAATAACCATATTCCTTAAAGACAATGACAATTTATAGAAGTAATTCAAAGGAATAGGATATGAAGAATCTCTAATCCCAGTTATATATCAACTCTCATAATTTACCAAAAAGGCTAATAAAATAAAAAATGAAAAAGAGAAGAAGAAGAGGAAGTGATATAAAAGAAAATTGTTGGTAAAAATAAAAATAGTAATGAAGCAGTTACACGATGAAGTCTAGAGGACAACAAAAAACACAAAGTCGAAGCAAAAGACAAGCTAAAAAT
>CAMOHE010025181.1:0-17258 GCA_946598075.1 Artocarpus hirsutus
ACGACACGAATCCGACACGATTTTTTGCGGGTTAGTGTCGAAAAATTTGACTACGGGTCATTTTAGTGTCGACCCGAAATTGACCCGTCAAAAAACGGGTCGGGTTTGGGTCAACCCGTCTGACACGAAAATGACCCGTTTTTGACCTATATTTAATTAATTAAATTTAAAAAAATTAATATTATTTCATATATAATATAAGCCCGTAAAAGATCAAACCCTACATCTCTTATTACTCATCTTTTTGTTGAAGTGGTATGAAACTCTTCTAATTTTATGTTTTTTTTTAATATTATATATATTAATGTAGGCGGGTCATAAGCGGGTTGCGGGTCAGAATCGGGTTACGGGTCAAAAACGGGTCGCGGGTTATATTTTTTTGACACTGTGTATAAGAAACGGGTTGACACGGGTCGGGTTAGTGTCAACCCGTATCAAAACGGGTCGGGTTCGGGTTGAGAATTCTCAACCCGTTCGTGTCACGGGTCGGGTTAGTATCGACCTATTTTTGTAAAAATTAACTTTAACCCGATACGAACCTGACTCGTGAACCCGTTTTACCACCCTTAGTTGAAAGATAAAGAAAAAGGTCAACTCTTGATGTTGACCAGTGACAATGATCTTACGCTACAAAAATATCCCCGTGGGGAAGGAAAACTTGAAATATGGTACCCTATGTACAACGAAAATCTAGCTGGCTGCGCCTGGAGATGCCGACCATAGATAGAGTAAGACTATATACATGCTTCATGTTTTTCAGCCGTTAAATTGCGCTCAAAATTTTTGTTTTGCCGGCAAAAATTAATCTCTTAAAGGCGTAGGCCATTTATTTCATCATGCGACGACTGAAAAAATTGGAAGTATATTGAGGTGGTACCATCATCAAAACGAGTAGAACCATTTTCCCAGTCCATTGGTTACTTCTATTTTTATTTTGATAAGCAATACATTGGGCCTGTTTGAGATGGTTTACTAAAAGTTGTTTTTGGCTTTTTAAATCAAAAAGTTATTTTTATAAGTGTTGAAATGAACTGTCAAAAGAGCTTTTACTCTCCAAAAATGCTTCCTCTTAAAGTCATAAAATGTAGCTTTTCAAAAAAACACTTCTGAAATAGATTTAAAACTTATGCCAGAGTATTAATAATACATAAAAAGATAAATATAACATTTTTATAACTTTTAAAAGTAATTGAAACAATTTTGACTTATTAAAGCTTTTTTAAAGATATAGTTTCAAACACTTACTGAAAAACTATAGGTTTTGCTTCTCAAAGTATAGTAAAAGCTGTGCCAAACGGCCCATTGTCAAATTGGTAAGCTTGACCCTTGCCCATGAAGAGAAATGACCTACCACAAGCACGTACGTTTGATGGCCTTGTGTCCATGTCGCATACCAAACAAATTAAAAGAGAAGCAAAAAGTGCAAGTGTTTGGGAATAAAAAAACCATCGCTGACTTGCAAGTTTAAAATTATCATATCAAGCATACCCCAGGAGAACAGCTAAAAGCCTGTTCATACAGGACATAAAACATTGCCTTTCATTAAAAGGAATATATAGCAAGGATGCTTCTTTAGCAAAAATAAAAAATAATAATAATAAAATAAATAAAATTAGAAACAATAAAAATAAAAATAAAGACGGGCACTTGGTCTACATAATTACATGTTAGCTGATCTTGGTGGTGGTATGATTACCATCTCTCTATGTGTACGTGTGAGCTGGACATGTTCTATACCTTAGAAACTAATTCTCCAATAGCTTCAGAAAGAGTAAGAATACATCAAAGTGTACAAACATTTCCTGACTGTACAAAACTTTCCTAAAATTAATCCGAAGTTACACAAGGATGTCCAAAGTCTTTCAATTCAAACCTGAAGGCTTTTATGTAGACGTCAAGGGGAAAAAGTGATTAGAAACCAACTTAATGTGTCCCATGTGCCAAACAAAATGGCCCCCAAGTCCATTACAGAACCACGCAATACTTCATGCTCTAAAATCAATGCAAGAAATGGCCCATTAATCATACCTATCTGTGGCAACGTTCCTGAAATAAAAGCAGTCCATGAGGTTTTTATTAGAGAAGAAACACAGATCATCCAAAGTATGGGAAGAACTAAACTAGTGATGAAAACATAAAAGTGGAATTTTAATAAATGAAGGGTCTTTTTTATTTTTTAACAACTAATGAAAAAATAAGTGCAAATATGAGATATTTGGAGTTTCTGTCTTGGAAAAATCAATCTACACTCAGGGAGATCCTCCAGAACTTCCCAAGGAGCAAGAGTGGGTCGAACCTTCTTGAGCAGTAAGTTAACGCAATCATGATCTTCAAGTCCTTGACATGGAAAAAGCTTAATAAGGAGGGTATTCAAATAAAGGAAACACATCAGTATGAACAAAGATGCCTTCATTGTGAA
The DNA here is from genome assembly GCA_946598075.1 of Artocarpus hirsutus. Classification (NCBI taxonomy): domain Eukaryota; kingdom Viridiplantae; phylum Streptophyta; class Magnoliopsida; order Rosales; family Moraceae; genus Artocarpus; species Artocarpus hirsutus. Next base: position 2,420 of record CAMOHE010025181.1, read on the forward strand.
GTACAGAGGAAAGCTCTCATTCCAGATTACAGATGAAAGCCGCTTGTTTACAACAATTAACAGCCATGATAAGTCATCTATGACTACAGCCTGTAAACATATTTACATGCTATAATAAAAGCTTGGAATATGCAGGACTTTCAGTTAAGATAATATCAGTTGAAGGGCCTTAATCATACCTGTCATCTATGGATCATTTCTTGTGAATTGACTAGCTAGGAGATAATGATCCATGTCTAGATAATGAACCCCTTTAAGTACAAAATTCCGTCAGTCCCATTTCACCAGAAACCCCTGCAGGAACAATGGCCATCCTTGAAATGGTGAAAGCGGTTTGAATCTCTCAAGACAATTTCTCTCCTCGATTTTTTGGAAATGAACTTGGCAGCCACATGACAGTCACAGCAAACTCCAAGATTTTTGGTGATCCTTATGGTTTTCCCAGGTGGCAAGCTCAGCATTCCAAAAGCCATAGCTAACTTCTCACTGTGCCCACAAAGAGCCACTTCCTTCTCCATGTCATCTGCGTTAATCAAAGCACACTTCATGCAGGGTTAGTAACCTTCTTCCTTCATCTTTGCTCTTAACCTCTTCAGTAGCCACTCAATCTTTCTTGCTAATGGTTGTGAATCATCTCCTGCAACAAAGACATTAACTTTGCCCTTGATCTCTATCCAACTACACCCTGGATTCTTCTTTAAAGCTCGCCGACCAATCTTCTCACTTAACTTTCTCACTTCTTCCCACTTTCTGCCTCAGCATATATATTAGCTAGAAGAACATAATAGCCTGTGTTATCAGGCTCTAGTTCAAAAACATGTTCTGCAATTCTCTCTGCTAGTTTTACATCATGGTGGAACCTGCACCCGCATAGTAATCCACCCCAGATCATGGCATTGTTCTAATGAATCTACAAGCCTTTGACAAATTCCCAGTTCAGGAAAGAAGATCGACCATGCATGCATAGTGCTCCAATGTGGGCTCAATTTTGCCTTCATTTCTCATAATATTGAAGAATCTCCACCCTTCATCAAGTAGTCCAGAACGACTGCAAGCATAAAGAATACAAATGAATGAAAAAACTTCATCAGGTTCGATTCCCACATGCCTCATCTCATCAAAGGCGGCAATAGCTCAATGTCTGAATCCATGAATCCCACATCCAGCAATCATCACCATCCACGAGATCAGGTCCTTTAAAGGAATCATACCAAAAAGTACTTGTGCAAGAGCTAATAGCCCACACTTCACATACATGTCAACAAGTGCACTGGCAACATATCAATCTTGAAAGTAGCCATTCCTTATAACATGACCATGGATTTCCCGGCCCTTCACTAAGGCTCTAGGCTAGCAAAAGCTGGAAGGACACAAGTTGCAGTTATGCTGTCGGATTTCGATTCCTGTGGCATCTCAGAAAACAATTTAAGAGCTTCATTGGGAAGATAGTTTTGGAGTAACCTCCAATCATCGTATTCCATAAGATGATGTCCTTTGTGGTCATACGAGAGAAAACCAAATGAGCGTCTTCCATGCTTCTGCATTTGGAATACATATCCATCAAAGCATTACAGAAAGACAAATTTGATTCCATTCCTTTTTCTCGAATATAATTGTGGATATCCTTGCCGTTATCCAATGAGCCGCTACAAGCACAAGCGTGAAGTATGCTAGTTACGGTAAAGATACCTGGGCTAACCCCATCTCTCACCATTTCATAGAATAGTCTTATTGCCTCACTAGAAAGGCCTTCTCGTACATAACCTGATATCATTGAAGTCCATGACACTACACTTCTTTCGCCCATCTTTTCAAAAACTCGAACTGCTGCATCCAATTCCCCACATTTCGAGTACATGTCTAGTAGAGTATTACAGAACATGATTTCCCTGTCAAAACAAGATTTTATGGCATAAGCATGAACCGCTCTTCCCAAAAGACGAGTTCCAATGTCTGCACAGGCCACAAGAATATTCACTTTCGTAGCCAAATCCACTTTAAATCCCAAACTAAGGATCTGTCTAAAAATCCCAACTCCTTTCTCCCCCTTACCATTAGATGAATACCCGCTTATCATCGAATTCCACGATATAAAATCTCGGTCAGTCAATACATCAAACACCTTTTGTGCACTTTCCACTCTTCCACTTTCTAAATAGAAAGCCGCTAGAGAATTCAGGTCCGTATTGTAACACCCAAAACCTAACTTGTACACGTAGGCATGCACTCTTTCGCCTTCTTTTACGTTCCCTGAGGCCCCAAAACACTTTAAAACACAAGACAATATATGTTAGTTTGCTTGAATACCCAACTCTTGCATCCTCTTAAACAAGCTTACACTTTCCTTAAAATTACGAATCTTTGCCTATTCATTTGTCACAAGACTCCAAAAAAAAGTTCTGTCAGTGTAAATATTATCAGGAACCCGTCTAGCTTCCTCCAAATCTTTGCAATTCACATACATAAAAACGAGTTTTTCTCCTAAATATCCATAACCTTTACGCTTTGAACACGAATAACTGAGTGAACCCTTTTACGATCTCGTAGAGATGTACGTTGAGCACAGAGCTCCACGATAGAGCAATAAGTCCTCAACTCGAGCTCGGACTTTTCGGAGCCGCAAACCAATTCCAGGGCTTTTTTCAAATTGCCCACCTCGCAGAAATAGCTAATTTCGCCATTGTTGTTGTCGAAAATCCGTCTGGTAGTGGTCTGAATCTTGGCAACCGAAGCCGAGGCTCGGACTAGAGCAAAAGAAGAGCTCGAATTAGAAGACAAAACGTTGGTTCTCGGAGAGGCTATCGAGAAATTAGAACAATTACCAGAGGTTTTCGCAAAGTCTGTCTTATGATCATGGAAATTCGGGGAAGCCCAGAATAAGGTTGACGAGGATTTCGCCACCCTCAGCATTGCGCTCTCTCCCTCTCTCTCCTTCTCAGACTCTGAACAAATAAAAGCGCGGGAAAGTTTTTAATCAACGGAAAGAAGGAAAAGTACTAATAAACCATCGACGTAGGCAAAGGGAAGAAGAAACGTAAGTAAGAGTCAAAATAGTGGGCGTTTGAAATTATTTTCAAAAGTAGATGAAAATATTTTTGTTTTAAAAAATAAAAATTTTTTAAAAATTTTTTTAAGAGTGTTATTAAAATTTTTGTTTTAAAAATTATGTAAAAATATTTTTAAAACTTTTGAGAACAAAACCAAACAAACTCAGTATTTTTTTCGCATCTATTGAGCACGTGATTACATGCGTGCAAGGAACTTGCGCGACTAAACATTTTTTTTCTTTATTTTTTATTTGAATAGAAAAAAAGGTGTCTTTGCATCTCATGTTACCAAATTTTTTTTTATCTTTAATACTCTAGTAATAATGAAAAATATCCTTATAGGTGGAAATGTCTACGCCCTAAGTTTAACGAAATTTTAAAAAAATATATTAGTATCGGTAAAAATTTAAAAAAATATATAAAAATTATAAATACTTGTTTTAAATTGAAATTGTAATATAAGCTGAAGTTACTACAACCTCGAAAAAATCAAAATTTTTATTAATTATGATATTAACTTTTTTTTTGAAAGTTAAGACAAATATTTCTCTCATCTTTTGAAATTTTCATATAAAATTTAAAAATTTTAAAGTCCTAAACCATTTTAGGTGTTGAAAATACTTCTCTCAAATTTTTTGAAAAGTTTTAGTAAATATCAAGGAAATTTTTTTTACACCCAAAGATATTTCAGGACCTTAAAATTATGAAAATTTCAATAAAAATTTCAAAAATATAAGAAAATTTTTGTACATGCACCTGGGTGCTTATATTAAATATATAAATAATTAAGGATCAATTTGGTTTATAGTTTTGAACCTTGAACAAAAAATTTGAATAGAAATATAAATTTTTATGAGAATAAATATTTTAGCATTAGCCGAATGACTTATGGTTCATTTGGTATACGGCTTTGAAATGGTGTAATTTAAAACTTTATAGTTTAGACTATGAATTCTAAAATATATGATTTAAATAGTAATTTTAAATTGACATTTGGAACATAATGTTTTAAAATGAGAATAAAACATCACATTAAGTTTAAAACTAGAATTGATGCTTAGAAAACTATGGTTTATAAAAAAAATAAAATAAAAATGATTTTTACTATACAAAGTTGTTCAAACTGTGTGAACTTAAGGGGAAGTAAAATTTAGATTTTAGGAGTTTTGGTAGCTTTAAAACCGTTTTTATGGTTTGAATTGGCCTTAATTATTACTCTACTATATGCCAGTATAAACCGTATTTATGGTTTGAAATACTTTAAATAGATTTGAGCCTACATATTAAATGACCTATTAAAATATAGTTTAAAGTTCAAAACCATATATCAAACACCATATAAATTTTCAAACTCTTATTTTCTTAATAACTGAGTCTTTATTTTGAAAGATTAAACAATTGAGTTCTTAAATTTTCATTTTCTTGACACTTAGAACCCTATTTGAAAATTGTGGACAACAATAAAATGTAGAAATAAGAAAAATATTCAATATTCTAGAAATATTAACCATGAAGGAGCATATATTATAACATGCTAAGTAATGAGATTCTACAAGTCAGTCAATTTTTGTTGTTTGTTGGTTTAATGAGTTTAAATTTTGGTAACTTTTTGGGATAAAAATAATAATAAATTAAATGGTTATAGCTATGTAAAATTAAATTCTTTTTCCTTTTAAAAAAATCAATTTTTTTCCTCAATGATCTTCATAATTTAACCAATGTTAAAAACAACAAGTTTTGGGATTAAACAAGACCTGAAGCATTAGAAAGTAACAGAGTGTTTGGTATGGTGGTTAGAACCATTAGTTATAACCATAAACACTGTAGCATATAAAGGCTTTACACTGTAACAATTTTTTTTTTACTATGGTATGTAAGAGTTTTATATTGTTCCTAACTAAAAAAATAAGATAGAACCAACTTTGCCAAATAAGCTAAGAGTTTAGGAACCTCGCAATATCACCTTACTTTAGAATATTTGCAATGCAATGCTAAATTGATATGTCAATGACAAATTTAGCATTTAAGTGAAAAAAATCTTCTCTAATACATGTCATTTTTAATGCTAAATATACTATATACTAAACTTTCTGATATTTGAATTCTATAAGTTAATATATTTACTTTTTTATTTTAATAATTACGACATTATCATTTTTTAATTATTTTAATACTTAAAGTTTATAATTACAAATTTCAATGTGTAAATATTATAACAAAAGAAAAATATGATATTTCAAATAGTATTATAAATTAAAGTACAAATAAACTAATATATCAAATATGTTATCTTCAGATTTTTGCTGCAAATATAAGATTGTCCTTGAAATTTGATTAGAGATAGTATCAAGATAGGTTAAGCTATGCTTAAGCCCCCAATTTTAGGGGGACCCAAATTTCCTTTCCTTGGCCTATACTTTAGCTATCTTTTATATATTATTTATTTTTAAATTATTATATTTAAAATAGGGGAATTTCTACTATGGAGACGACACCTTTTCTCCTCTGGTGGAGCACTCTTTAAAAGCCGTCAGATCAAAATCGGATGGTTGAAAAAGTCATGCCTTTTCCTTACTGTCTATGCTTCACATACCCAAACAAACAATCACATGTCAACCTTAAATCTGGTCTTGCGAGTGTTTACTTGCCGCCGGGGTGATGGCACAACTTTCGGACTAACCTGCCAGGGAGAGTGCAGGAGACTTGAAAGCGGGACTTCAGCGTGTATGAAACGCGCATGTCGCGCGACTGGTGGATTCCGACAAGGCTGGATCCTAATGACATGGAAGCTGACGTAGGCAGAGCTAGGCAAATATGGTAATAACACGTGTCTAGCTCACTGACAAGGCCTGCCACGAAGAGAGAAACAAGTAGGGGTTTTGGCTGTGAATTGTATATTTTTTTACACCGTTTTACTCTTTTTTTTCTTTAGATTTTAATTTTAATTTTACAAATGAATGATTAAATCAAAATTAATTATTTTATATACAAATTATTTATGAAAATTACACAAATATTTTTTAAACTAAAATAGTTTTAAAACACACTAAAAATACATATTTACGTGGTTCTTATCGAATAAGCTTAAAATAGTTATTTAATACAGAAATGCTTTGATTCAAGGACTTAGTGACAAATAAAAGGTAAGATTATGATATTTAGCCACATAAAATGCACTTTTTATGTGTTCATTAGGGATAACGATCAATCTAGATTTTTTTGCCAAAAAATATAGCAAAATAAATATTTAACAGGATTGAACCGCACTCGTATTATTTAATTTAGAGATCTCAAATTTTAATTAATTTATTACAGACTATTTAGATCATATATAACAATTATATCTTAAATATATACTCATATTAATAATCAAGTATGGAATTTTGTTGTTTTTTATTAAAATATCCATAATATATACAAAAAACCATAAATAAATAAATGTCATTTTATTCAATCAATTAGCAATATGTATAATGTCCATGCTTTTATCAATCCTAACATTAACTTGAGTAATGACGATGATATTTAAATCCAAATCGACGTTAGTTTTTATTAATCTCTCCATATGTATAAGGATGATAAACTGATTTTCAAGGAATATTCAGGTGATTGGTTATACGTATTGAGTATTAATATTTTCTCCTCCACTGCAAAGAACCACAACTAAGAACCATCTCTTCCTTGTATTTGGAAAAAAAAAATTCCCTGTCTAGAATTCAAAGGAGTTCCATTAACGTCGGTCACGATGTCGTTATTGAAGAGACAACAAAAATGATTTTTCTTTGAATTGGCAACTTATCTAAACTTTATAAATAACAGTATATGTAAGGCAATGACTTCAATGCTTCAAGTGTTTAGTTGGAAATCCTCACTAAAATAATTTAAATCACAATGACAATACATATTTATTGTTGGAGTTTAGTTTTAAAGGTACAAATTGAGAGTGGTCATTGGGATGAAGGTGAAAAAGGATTATAAGAATATGGTATCACTTCAAGCCCACTACACCGTTACAAATAAATGCCCACTGTGCAATGTGAAAAGGATTCAATGAATGCAAGGGCGAGCCCACTCTTTCCTTTGTAAATGGGCCTAAACACTTCCAATAAAGGGGTTACAGCCTCATAATACACAAACTCTTATTCACTTCCAAAAGCACACATTCACATGCGCAGTCCTTCAATTCTAAAAAATCTTGTAAATTTCATGACTTAGATTATTAAGTGAACCATTATAAAATATATCATCTGATTTTTACTTTAATTGCGTTTAAGTTTATATCTCAATCTCTATTTTGTGTTAATGTTTCTCAAAATCGATCTTGTTATTAATACTTTGTAAAACTGGTAAGGTTCTAATAGTATTGATCAATGGCCTAATTAATCCAAATTAGGTAAATTACACTGATACCTCCTGTATTTTATCTAAATTACATAAACATCCTAGGGACCAATGCTAATCACGCTAACACCCCCTGAGCTTATCTTAGTTTATTTTTCATATAAAATGACAAAAACACCCCTTAAATCTCAATCATTGATCTTAAATCACTAAATCACATCTATTCATTAATTTTTTTTACCAAAAGAATCAAAATCAGCAAAAGAACAAAAACGTAAAAAAAAAAAAAAAAAAAAAAAAAAAAACCTTTTTTACCCAAAAAATACAAAAAAAATTTAAAAAATAAAAATCATGAAACAAAAGGAAATAAAAAAAGCAGACCATCCCTCTCCATCTCCCCACCCCACCTCCACCCAAATCCACCCTGCCCTTCCTCTACCGACAACCCTCAATGACCCCACCACAGGGCCTAACAACACTACCCGTTCCCCCTCTATCAGGCCTCCCACCCCGTCACTCCCAATCTGTCGTCGTTCCCCTTTCCTATGCCCCACCTAAAAAGAAAAAGGGAGATAGAAGAGGCTAGTTTTTTTGTGTTACATTATCATGTTTTACATGATCTATACATTATTAATTTTATTCTAAGATTTTAAATGTTTGATATTTATTTTAAATTTTTGTACATTATTATTTGTTTTATTCCTCTCTATAAATTTTTGTTTTCTTCATGTTCTTATAATTTTATTATAATTTTTTGATCATTTATGAAATATAGAGTAGTAAATGAGGGCAAGAATTTTTTTTAGCTTTTGTTGGAATTAGTTAGTTTTATAAAAAAAATAATAATAAACCATTTTGGTTTTATTGTAATTAATTTGTTTTAATTTTATTGAGATTGAAGTGTGCTTTTCATTACTTTGTGTGCTTGTGATTATTTTGGGGATTAATTGTAGACATTTTTTTAGACGATTTAATTTTAAATTTTGTATATTATCTTATTTTGGACATAATTGTTATATTTGAGAAAAAAAATTTAATATTTCATTAGAGTGAAATTTATAGTTACAAATGTGCACAAATTATTTATGCCAAATAAGGGTAAAATCGTTATTTTTTGCCACATAAAATAACTAAAAACTTTTTTTAATGAATCAAGGGGCATTTTTTGACATTTTAAATAAAATTAACGATCAAATCTTAAGGAAAACTGACATAGGTGGTCTCTGTGTAATTTTTTTAAAAAGTCATGGGGTGTCAGTGTGATTGGTTTTAGTCTAAAGGCATCTTTGTAATTTGGGTAAAATACAGGGGTGTCAGTGTGATTTACCTATCTAAATTTAACTACTTCATACTTATCGTTTTATTTTTTTATTATAGATATTCGTGCTTATATTTATGCAGTTTTTACTGAATTGGCTCAAAATAGTTGTCTAACATACAAATGTTATAACAAAAGTGCTACAACTAAAGGATTTAGTGACATATAAAAGTGTAAAATGATGTTATTAGAGGATTTAATAATGTTTTCAACAATTCACATTTTTATTTTTCGTTAAATCTTTTAATCTTTTAATTACAACATTTCTATGTTAAATAAATATTTTGAGTCAATTCTGCAAAAACCATATAAATATGTATTTTTAGTGTGTTTTAAACTATTTTAGTTTAAAAAAATATTTATGTAATTTTTATAAATATCTTGTATGTAAAATAATTGATTTTCATTTAATAATTTATCTATAGAATTGAAACCTAGAGCAAAAATGGAGAAAAATGATATGAAAATTACACAATTTTAGATCAAACCATTCCCATTCTTCATCTTAGCTACTACATTGTTGGACCCAAACCTTACCTCTGACAATAGCGCTGACGTTTGCCATGACCCATCAAGGGCTTTTGTTTCCTTCTATTGTCATAAAAACCTCTTCAATATTATGTATCGAAACCAATGTTTATCTAGAGAAGAAAACATGTTAATTCAATACTAAAGAAACTTGATCATGGGGAAAGCTAAAGCTAGTGTGGTTTATTTGATCCTTTTTTAGTGTGTTTATGACCTATATTATGTGACCAAATCCAAAAAATAGTGCTTAAAACAGAGATTGACGACATCTAAATCTATTATTGGGCCACAAAAATGAAAATCATATATCCGATCTTGAAAATAGAGAAGAGCCCAATATTGTTGTTGTTGTTGTAGAATAATAAAAAAATAAAAAGGAGAATTTTTTGATGCTTCTTCTTCGAGCTTGCTTTCCCTTCACATATCTCGAACGCCCCATTGTATATATGTTCTTGAAGTTGCAAAGAGGAGAATTATAATGATAGACCTAAATCGAAATAAGAAAAGATAGAGCTTAATAACATGATAGTAAGGGGGAAAAATCAATCTTTGCTTGTTGTCTGATCTGTAAAAGAGATTGATAGTGGTAAAAGTTAGGATCGATGCCCAAAGAAAAAAATATTTCAATTGTATTTGTGATATTTGTAGTGAAATAAATAAGAATGTGAATATTTTATATATTAATAATGGTCCTCATATTACTTTTATACTAATGATTGTAGATCAATAAACATGTGATTCGTAACTATTAGAATCGTATTTTGGAATTGGGTATATATGGAATTTATATATAGAAAGACTCAATTCGTAGATTAATAGTCTAAATTATATAGTCTATAATCTATGTATAGTGCTAGACACGTACATGATAGGGTTGTAATAGGGATCTATGTCCAATTAGGAAGGCTGTTTATCTTGTTTGTCCGAGCAGATTGATCCTATGGTTGAATATTGATGTGGTAGACCTAATGGTGGTTGCACACTGAACTAGATCTAAAGTTAAATTGATTTAATAATAATTCTGTTTAACTTAAATTAATTCTTTTTTATCATTATTTAAATGTCATCTTAATCTTGAAGTGGATTTATAACTCTAAGTTTATAGCTTGTATTTTTGATATGCCAAAGTCAGAAGTTTCGATGGATGAAGTATCCATTGTCGGTGTATTAGAGATGTAATCTATATTCGATGAAAGCATAGTCCACAAACTCATAGCTGTTTAACAAAGAGTCAATGTTATTCTTTCAAATGCATTATTCAAGTATGGGAAAATATAACGAGGCCTCGGTCATCTAGACACATATGGTAATCAGATGATGTTCTTTTTGTACATGTTATAAGGGTAATAAATTTTCCAATAGTGTTTGAGATAAAATAATCGAAACGTAAAATGAAACTTAGTCCTTCATCCGATTATGAATAACCTATATAGGGTTACATATAATATGAAAGGTCATGGACAAGACTTATATTTCAGTAGTTTTGTAATACGGTATATTATCAAGAGTGTAGCTTGGAGTCTATAGTGGAATGACACTGAAGTTAATAACTAAATGGATAATTAATTTGGGATTAATCTATCTATCATTATTGGAGCTTGATAATTTATGTCCATCAGGTCCTAATGCTAGCTCACTAATTTTTTTTTATGACAAATTGAACAAATATTGATTACTACAAGTGAGACAAATACGTGAGTCAGGCCACTGGGCTTGATGGGATGTGTAGGCCACAGTTCGGATGGACTGCTAGTCGGTGCAGGCCTACTAGGTTAGGGCGCAAATTTTTGCATTTTCTGAAAGAATCAATTATTTCATTAATTCCACAAAATAATTATTTAAATTGATAATTATGATTTTAGATAATTAATTGTCCAAAATTACATTTAAATAATTAATTCAAATCCTAGTTACATTTGACTCATGGATAATAGATAATTATTCAAAATTATTTAAATTAGATTATTATTTTAAATAATGAAATTCTAATTTAAATGGAAATTGTTCGAATTGGAGTTATCATAGATGATGCAAGGGTGGTGCCAAACTTAGGAATAGAATAGAGAAAACTTATTTCCTATATCTAATAGACTTCTGACTCCTTCTATTTATTCTATAAATAAAGACATGGGGTCTTGTTAGACATGTATGCCTTAAGGAGTAAAAATATAATATGTTTTTGAAGACATTTTTATCAATAAAGAGTTTATTTATTATTCATATACCAAATTGTTGTCTTCTATACGTTCATATTTGTTAGATGCATGCTAAGCAAACAAAAGTCTGAGACTATCAGTCTAAACATTTAGAATCAGGCATATGATAGACAGATTATACGGAAGACATGATTCTAAAGGTGATGGTCTAAATTATAAGATCTGCAATCAAGAGAATAAATTTGGGCACTTTATTCATGTAAAAATTGTTATGTTGTCTATATTTCTAACAAAAGATGGTTAGTCTTGGCCATCAGAGGTGGACTCTACGAATAGAAACATTGGTACATTGTCATAGGTGACGATGCATGGGATCGAGGCGTAAAGTGTAACTGATTTAGATTAATAATCCTGTTTCGACAAATCAATTCATTTTAGACAATCATATATATTGTATCTTAATCCTAAAATGAATAATGGGCCCATTGTTTTGACTTATGTCTTTTGATGTATCAAAGGGAGACATCCATATTTTTATGTTGGTACGTATGCCGATACTTTAGGGGCATGACTCTTGATAGCGTAGACTAGTTATTCATAGATCTAGAATCCATGGCTCCTCTTTACTAGTCGTTGATATTATAGCGTCCGACATGGGTCCCACCTCAAGCCTCCATAAGACCCACCTTGCAGGGCCCTCGGACTTATGGCTCTTATTGGTAGACTGTTCCCGTGCCATCCCACGCATCCGTATTGTCCCCTCTGGGGCCCTCTGGCCCCTCAGGGCTTTCTTTCGCGTCCCTCGAATTCGAACATCAAACCTCCTTTAAGAGGTTCTTATTTCCTTCTTGAGTACTAAGAGATTTCTATCAAAGAAATTTAAAACGAAAGATCTTGGTGGCGCCTCTTTTGTGTTAGGAATTAAAATACACCGAGATCGCTCTCGGGGTATTCTTTGGTTATCACAAAAGAGCTATATCGAAAAAGTGCTTAAGAGATTTGGCATGCAAGACTGTAAACCACGAGATACCCCTATGGCTAAAAGAGATAAGTTCAGTTTAAGTCAGTGTCCTAAGAACGACCTTGAGGTTAAGGAAATGAAAAAGATCCCATATGCATCAACTGTTGGGAGTATAATATATGCTCAAGTTTGTAATCGTCCGGATATAGCATACATTATTGGATTGTTGGACAGATATTTGAGTAACCCTAGAATGGATCATTGGAAAGCAGCCAAACGGGTTATGCGATATTTACAAAAAACAAAAGATCACATGCTTACATATAGAAGGTCAGACCAACTCAAGATCATTGGTTATTCAGATTCATATTTTGCTGGATGTAAAGATATTCGTCGATCCACTTCGGGCTATATTTATTTGCTTGTTGGAGGAGCTATTCTTGGAGGAATACTAAGCAGTCACTCATAGCTTCTTCTATTATGGAGGCAGAATTTATAGCATATTATGAGGCATCCAATCATGGAATATGGCTGCGAAACTTTGTCACTGGGCTACGAATTGTGAAAAATATAGAAAGACCATTTAAGTTGTTTTATGACAATAAATCTGCAGTCTTATATTCCAACAACAACAGGAGCTCTTCAAAGTCAAAGCATATACAGATTAAGTTTGTTGTTGTTAAAGAAAGAGTTTAGAGTGGTCAGGTGTCTATAGAACATATTGGTACAAACTCTATGATAGCAGATCCACTTACAAAAGGGCTTCCACCTAAGTTGTTTTATGACAATAAATCTGCAGTCTTATATTCCAACAACAACAGGAGCTCTTCAAAGTCAAAGCATATAGAGATTAAGTTTGTTGTTGTTAAAGAAAGAGTTTAAAGTGGTCAGGTGTCTATAGAGCATATTGGTACAAACTTTATGATAGCAGATCTGCTTACAAAAGGGCTTCCACCTAAGGTCTTTCATGAGCACACTGCTCATATGGGTGTTTAGTTGCTTGATGATATACGGTTTTAGTGGGGTTTGTATTTGAATGCTAATTTTCTTTATATATAGACATTGTGTGTGTGTATATCTTTTTCTATAGAAATAAAGAATATAGTTATCTTACACTCTGATTTTGATATAGTTTTGATCTCATTGAGGTATAACATAGGACCAGTTCGAAATAGACATGTTTAGATCACTTTACATGTAATTTCCATGCTACACATCTATACTTGATCTATGTCATTTGGTTATGTCGATATACGTAATCATTGATGGGTCTAATCACGCTATATTTGTGACAAAGACCGCTTTGGTTCTATATTGGTATGATCAATAGATGAGATTGTTCAGGAATACCCTTATATGTACTAGCAAAAGTTAAGCTCACTAAGGTTAACACATTTTTTGCAAAGAAGCATATGTGGCCCAAGTGGGAGATTGTTGAAAAAATAATTTTTCATGTGGGCATACATGTGTAATTAAATGTGTTATTTAATGCTATCTTAAGGTAAAGCCTAAATTAAAGTGATATAATTAAAATAAAGTTAAAAGGCTTTTGGGTATTAAAATAATGTATGGGTTGTTATTATTAATATTATATGTGTAGTTACCAATTTGTAATTTTTAGATTTTATGATGGGCAAAATTGAAAATATACTAAAATAACTAAAGTTATTTATTTTGGTTGCGGTCCCCAATTTATACGTACGTATTATTCTTTTCCTGTTTTCTCTGAAATCCCATCTTCAAAAAAAGTCTCAAGGAGTACGTTTTGGATTGGAAAGCAATAATCACATCAATCCGAAATCATGAATCAAGGTACGCTTCTGCAATTCAGATCAGTTCTTCTCAATAATTTTGACATGAACGATCCTAGAAGAATTTTGGTTTAATTCGTTCTAAAAAAATATCAAGCAAACTTTTAGATTAGAAGACAATAACCACAAATCTCAAATCACAAGCAAAGTAAACTTTGAATTCAGAACATGCTTCCAAAACGAAGCAACGATATAAACAATTTAAGATGATGTTAAAGAAAAAGCTCGGACTACGATGGGATTAGAAACAATAAAACATAATCTAAACATGAACTAATACGCAAATAAAGCCAGAACAATCCTTCTCAATAAATTTGATGAACGATAAATAAATCGGTGTCTAATGGAGAAATCTCCATCCTTATTCCAGTGACTATAGTACCCACAAGTCAAGGGATTTACTCTGCAATATTACTTCAAATCTGGACACTAGAGTATCAAAGACTCAAGTTGTAATATCCGCAAAATGAAAGGTCAGTTTTGGAAATAATTAGAATATCAGATCGTTTTTTGTAATTCCACAGAAAAAGGTGAGGTGTATGTACATGACGGGCTGAGAAAGTAGGAGGATGACTTGGGTGAATTTGATCCACTTGCATATTCCAGAATCGAATCTCATGCTTTTATAGCAAAAATGTTTGTGTATTTGTGATCACAAACTACTCGGAAAAAAAAAA
>CAMOHE010025181.1:17278-34094 GCA_946598075.1 Artocarpus hirsutus
TTATTATTAATATTATATGTGTAGTTACCAATTTGTAATTTTCAGATTTTATGATGGGCAAAATTGAAAATATACTAAAATAACTAAAGTTATTTATTTTGGTTGCGGTCCCCAATTTATACGTACGTATTATTCTTTTCCTGTTTTCTCTGAAATCCCATCTTCAAAAAAAGTCTCAAGGAGTACGTTTTGGATTGGAAAGCAATAATCACATCAATCCGAAATCATGAATCAAGGTACGCTTCTGCAATTCAGATCAGTTCTTCTCAATAATTTTGACATGAACGATCCTAGAAGAATTTTGGTTTGATTCGTTCTAGAAAAATCTCAAGGAGTACTTATTGGATTAGAAGACAATAACCACATCAATCTGAAATCATGAATTAAGGTACGCTTCTGCAATTCAGATCAATTCTTCTCAATAATTTTGACATGAACGATCTTAGAAGAATTTTGGTTTAATTCGTTTTAACATTTTATTGTAGCAAACTTTTATTTTGTACTATAATATATGAGAATTTTACACAATCACAAGCAAATTGAACTTTGTTTTTTGAACATGTTTCCCAAACGAAGCCTCTATATACCCAATTTAAGATGCTGTTAAAAAGAAAAGAGCTCTTTCTCCGGTGGGTGTTTTCACCAATAAAACGTTTTCTACACGTTATCTAATCCTCAAATATAGCCATAACCATCTTTTTCCATAAATTTGATGGCTTATAAATAAATCGGTGTCTAATGGAGAAATCTCCATCCTTATTCCAGTGACTATAGTACCCACAAGTCAAGGGATTTACTCTGCAATATTACTTCAAATCTGGACACTAGAGTATCAAAGACTCAAGTTGTAATATCCGCAAAATGAAAGGTCAGTTTTGGAAATAATTAGAATATCAGATCGTTTTTTGTAATTCCACAGAAAAAGGTGAGGTGTATGTACATGACGGGCTGAGAAAGTAGGAGGATGACTTGGGTGAATTTGATCCACTTGCATATTCCAGAATCGAATCTCATGCTTTTATAGCAAAAATGTTTGTGTATTTGTGATCACAAACTACTCGGAAAAAAAAAAATGGGCGTAGTTGCTGTACAGACACATTCTGTTCTTCGCTTTCCCAGTTTCTCCTCTTGTAGTAACCAGCCCAAGCTAGGGACCTTGAAGGCCATTTTCTGTCCGAGAGGTTTGTGGATTTCTTTAACTTAAAAGCTTTATTACTTCCATGAAAGATCTCTTCCTTGAATTCTGCATTTGCTCTATTGGAATCACGAAGTTTGTTTATCTGCGTGAATTTTACCTTCTAATTACGTCTGACTTGGGCTGTAAACGCGTTTCCCATCTGAGCATCTCTTAGACATTTCATATTTTGCAATTGGGTCCTGATCTTTCTTTTTCTTTTTTTAATGGGTAATTAATTAGTCCAAGAACCATTTTGCTTCTGCTCCAATAATGTGATTGAGGTTTCTTACAGAACCCTTTTGTTTTCTTGCTTGAAATCTCTTACAGCAGGTTAAACTGTTAAACATTTGGAATGAAACTGATTTCAAGTGGGTCTTCCAGTCTGACATAAAATCTTTCTCCAAGATTCATAGTTGACCCACAAACTAGGGATAAGGTTAAACGCCCCATAATGAAGTCCAAGGTGCATTAATAATGATGTCACAACAAAATTTGGGTTTTATACTTGTTGGGTTAATCATTATGCATCTTAAATCCAACTTCAGAGTATTAAACAGGTCCAATTATATCTCTAGTTGCATGGGCATGCCTTCGCTTTATTTGAAGTTCTTTCACACGATAAATTATAACCTTATCATAGCCACAAAATTAGAACCCCTGCCACTTCCTTTGTCATTAGCTTGCTTTGAAGAAGTATAAAGTAACACTATTTTCTTTGTTTAGCCTCAAGAAAGTATATTGTTGCTAGCCCTTATAACTTTGTTAACTACAGACTCGGGTCATTTTTATGCAGCTTCTTAAATTTGGCTGAGATTGCAGATGTGCTTTCCCCCTTCAAGAGAAAGGACCTTCGCTTAACCATTTCGTGCATAGGATCTGATGGGGATGGAAAAGGCCGACAACCTCCACGGAGAAGCTCTACCTCAGCAAGGAAAACAAAGAAGGAAACGTTTAAGACATCATCTGTTGGTAAAAAACCCAACTCAGCTAACCAGGAGGAGATAATCGCTCTGTTCAGACGGATACAATCATCAATCTCAAAAGAAAAGCCTGTAACTGACAAGAAGATCAATGCAGAGGCTTCTGAAGATAAGTCTTCTGCCGAATCAATTCTGAAAGTTCTCCGGAGATCAGGGAAGCAAGGTGAGAAGAAAAGCGAATGAAGTCAGACATCATTTAAAACATTTTCCACAGTTTATATGTAAAGAAACCCTTCTTTTACTTGAACCCATTTTAAAAAGGCTCTCTAATTTTGGCAGGAAAAACTAATAACGAGCAAGGGAAGAAGATATCAACGAGGAAAAGAGTTGTACCAAAGAAATACATAGGACTAGAGGATAATACGCCACCAGTTACAGGCTCAGAGTTAACTCGGCCGGCGTCAAATTTTGTTAAGAGGTCCCCGATCCCATCCTTAACGGTCCCAAGAAGGATATCGCTTGAGCTGAACAACAAACAATCAACTGCAGCTGAGAGAGAGGGGATAGATGTGCCAAAAGTACAGGAGATGAAACTTGTTGAACTCAAAGAACTGGCAAAATCTCGAGGAATTAAAGGTTACTCCAGAATGAAGAAGAGCGAGCTAGTGACTTTGCTAAGATCTCAAGTAAATGAAACACCTTACTCTGTCAATTGAACGAACTCCCAAGAAACAATGCCCATCAGATATTGCATATAGGGTTCATACTCAGTTTCATTCCTTTTTATATTTATATCTGCTGGTACATTTTGTTCATTTAATTGAATCCTTGTAGACAACTAGCAGAAACCTTAACGGTTTCTATCTAAATTCTGAATTCCAATAGTAGTTGCCTGTTATTATTCTCCCCACTAACCACTTTCAATCCACATTGGATTTCCTTTTTCCCCCTTCTCTGTTTCACTGTGTACAAAAGTATAATTGCCATCTAGAAGTCAGGGAGACAGAAGTTAGGAGTATGAAAAATTAGCAACTAATTCATTACCCAAGCACAATAGCGGTAAATTGATTATCAAGGTCACCAAAGATACGACTTAAGCTTGAATTTAAAACGAGAAAAAAAAAAAAAGAAGCCAAAATACTGCTTTCATGTAAGCAAATCATCAAGGATCAAAACACACAATAAAATAGACTGTTAAAAGAGAAACTTTAAACATCTCTTTTAAGAAAAACTTGACCCTGAAACGGTAAAGAGGGAAAGAGAACGGATCACAAAGACTAGAAAAAAACTATCCAAAATTGTAGGAGATCTAAGGTCCAATATTCTGGGACTTGTTCAGAATTACTCCTTCATACTTGACCTGGAACCACTTCATTGCATCCTCCTTTGTAACTCTGTGTTGAATCCCAACGCGTGACTTGCATCGGCGACGACGACCCACGCGGTAGCCTGGGCGTTCTAGAACAACATAGAAGTCCATTCCATAGATACCAGTCGAAGGGTCATACCTGACACAAAGCAGGCAACACAACAAATCAGCTGCTTAATATAGCATGAACTTAATTTTTTAATTAAAAAAAAAAAAAAGAGAATTTTTCCATGTCAAAAGCGTAATGAACTTGTAAAACCAACTGGGTTGTCCTGGAAATAAGGCACCAAAATTGGGCAAAAGAAGAACTTGAATTTGCATTTTTCCAGTTTTCAAAATCACAAAGAAAACTTTCAACAATCACTTATTACGACCAAATTCACGTCTCAATTCTAAATAATCCGATGCACTGGACTCCTATGAAGATCAATGTTAGCAAACAAAACAATTGATGAACTCGTATCCATTCAATTCCACAGTTCAAACCTTTATCCGCGTAAGCATTGACAGTAAATTCCAATCAAGAATAAGCATTTTAACCAACAAAACTAATTGTTTTACAGACAATGAAAACAAGTACAATTAGGGCTTTAATTCCTTTTACGAAAAAGAAAAAAAGCACTTACTTTATTCCAAGATCAATGTGCTCCTGAATACCGAATCCGAAGCAACCAGTGTCACTGAAATTCCTTCTCAAGAGCTCGTATTCCTTCACCTTCAAGCCGCTCTCGAGGAGTTGCATCGCCTTCTCGCCTCTCACCGTCACGTAGCAGGCGATCTTTTCGTTACGCCTGATCCCGAATGAACGAACAGTGTACCGAGCCTTCGAGAATACCGGACTTTGGCCACTCAGTTGCTCCAAAACCTAGATCGCAAAAATTAAAAATAAAAAAATAAAAAATAAAAAGAGTCAAGTTTCAACGCGCTAAACAACAGAAGAATTCACTTTCTCGAGAAACAAACAGCGAAGACCTTAGCCGCTCTGGTAAGACGATCGCCGCTTTCTCCAACAGAGATGTTGAGGACCAGCTTCTGGACTTTGATTTCCCTCATCGGGTTCGCCAGCTTCTTCTCTGAAGCCTGAATTGCAATTTATTTTAACACAAAATCAGAAACTCAACCAAATCCATGATTGAAATTTAAAATTCACAGGGTAACAAGGAAAAGAAATTATTAGAAATCAAGCGAAGAAGAAGAAGAGAGAGAGATCAGTACCATTGCTGTACTTCTGAGAAATGGACTGGAGAGCAAAGCAAGAGAAGCAGAGAAAGAAAGAGGAAAGAGAACCCTATGAATACCAAAGTACTCTCGCTGGGGCTTTACTTTGCCAGTCTCTCTGACATGACAATATTGACCCTCTGATTCTGAGTAATTAACTTCTTTTTAAAAAAAAAAAAGCAAAAGAGCTCGCGGGAGAAAACGGGAAAAAAAAGTTCCGTTGCCGGGACTTGAACCCGGGTCTTTCGGGTGAGAGCCGAATATCCTAACCACCTAGACTACAACGGATTGTTGGAGTGCGTAATACAATAACTGCTTTCATAGGTATCAACGGAGGGATAATTTTTCTTCCAATAAACAAAGTGAAAAGTAACTAAAATATTTAAAAAGTATAATTAAAATCAATAATTAGAACTAATTTGATTAAAAATATTATAGCATGTAAAAACTTTATAATGTAACAATTTTTTTTTTTTTACTATAATGTGTGAGAGTTTTTCGTTGTTTGTTAGTTAAAACCAATTGATTACAATCAAACATCCTAAATGTCTGTTTGAAAAATCATTTGGAACCAATATTGGTTAAAATAAAAAAATGACTGTGAATCATAATTTATGGTTTAAATTTGTATTTAGTAAGTTTATCAAAATCTTAGTTTCAAGTAATTTAAACTAAAAAAAATGAGCTTAAAAAATATATAGTTTAAATAGTAAATAACAATAGTTTTGTTTCGAGCTAAAAAAAAAAATAGAAAATGAATCCTCTCAAACAGGCAATTATAAGATGTTTAGGAAGTATATTAAAATTGAAATTTTAAACTAAAAATTATATTATATGAAAGTTTTATATTATAATATTATTTTTTATTTTTATAATATATAAAAATTTTATAATATAACAATTAAAATTTTCTCTAATTTCACGTTTTCATGAACATGTGAATTAATAGAATCGATACTCGACTTGTATTTTCTTATTTTCATTCTAAAAATATGCCGCATGCTTTGGGAACATAGAAGCTACTATTAGTTGTAATGGATTTCACAATTATTATTTGTAACAAGCTTTTGAGAAACGGAGACATTCTATATATATGATTGTAATATAACTTGTATAGTGATTACAGGTCTGTCTTTAATAGTTAAAAAAATACACATCTATTTATCTTTAGTGTTTGTGTATATATATATATACAAAATGAGAACAAATTTCATACTGTGTTTTTAAAATGCTCAAAATTCGAAAAGTTTCATTGTTTTTTTATAAAATGTTTTTTTAAAATTTTTAGCCAAAATGTTTTTTCTTTGTTTTTTGAAACATTCTTTTATTTTTAACCAACTAAAACGTTTTTTTATCCAAAAAAAAAAAATTTTTCTTTTTAGTTTCAAGACTTTTTTTTATTTTTTTGGTTCTTTTTTTATTTTTTTCTTTGACATGTTTAATATACTTGTGTGGGGCGCTTGCTTTTTAACTATTAAATATACATATAAGTTCTAAACTCTCTTTTGATACACTCTCATCTACTTGCCAAATGTCGGCTTTTATTTTTTGCTCTTTTTTCTTTTACTTATTATTATAATAATTATTATTAATATTATTTTACTTTTTTCTTTTCTTGTTTGTTCTTTTGTTCTATGTTTTTTTTCATTTTTGCGAGATGCTCCTCCATAATCAAGTTATTGCAAATTTGCAACGTACTTTTTCCTCTTTATTTCTTCTCAATTAAACAATTATTTTTTCATCATTTCATTTTAGCTAATAAAATATTAGTGTTAATTGCGTATTAACAACCAAATAAGAATCCTCTTACTAAATAAACTTAAAAAAAGATAATCAAAACTTTAATACAGAATAAAACTTATAAAATTATTTTCACGTGCATGACACGTGACATACAACTAGTAAATAAATGATAATACACACGAGTAAACTATGAAGTCTTTTTTGATAAGACAATGGTAAACGATGAAATGTTCCGCTATACATATATATATATATATATATATATATATATATATTCCTTTCTATTTTTCTTTTTCATTCTGAATCCAGTTTAGAACCTGTTTAAAATGGCTTAGAAAAAGTAATTTTTGACTTATTTACTTTAAAAACTATTTTTTTGACACGTTTAGAAGGGCCTTAAAAAGCAATTTTAGCTTTGATTAGCGTTTTTAAGAGAAGCTAACCATTTGATACTCAGGAGAAAATTGCTTTTGAAAAGTTTTTTTTTCTTTATATATATATATATATATATATGCTTTTGACCTTATATTTAAATATGACAAATTAAGAATTTCACCTATACTTTTAAATTACATAACTATTTATACCAATAATAACTTTTGACTTAATTAATCAAATAGATTCAAAAGCCTTTCTAAAATCAAAAAATACTTTAGGTTAATTACATAACTATATCTCCTAATTTTAACTATTTCTAAATTTATCTTTTTTATTTTTAGAAACTACAAAGATATCTTTTAAATTTAAAAGACTTGTTTCAATTTTATTTTGCGTAGATTTTTTTGAACAAAAAAATATAAAGATAAAACAAACATACCCTTAATTAGATTGGATTTATTTTTAAAATATATTTTTCTTCTTGAGATAATTTTAAAAAATATTTTAACACTTAAAAAGTCATAAAACTTGAGAACTTTTTCATAAAATTCAATATTTTGTTTTAGGAGTTTCTATGTTTTTATTTCCATGAGATGTATTTCAAAACTGTTTAAAGGTAATTATGACGTTTCACCCAATTTTTTCTATTTATAGGGGTAAAATTAAAACAAATTTTTTAAATTTAAAATATAACTTTATAATTTCTAAAAATAGAAGAACAAATTGAGAAATTGTTGAAACTAGAAGGTATAATTATGTAATTAACCTAAAATACTTTTCCATTAATAATCCAAACACTAACTAAAAACCCGTAACATATACTTCTTCTATTCTCCTACTTAAAATAAAAACACAAGCTATTCCAAATAGCCATTTGTAAACTTCCCACAAGTGGAAAAGCTATTAGTTTTTAGTTATCCATTCAAAATAAATTAAAATAAGGGGATGGCTAGGTTTTTTTTTTTTTTTTAATGTAAAATGAGATGTTAGATGATAGTTATCTTATATACCATACACTCACTCGCTAAATAGGACTTTTTTGGTTCAGAATTTGAATTAAGATCTTATCAATTGGATTAACGTATGAGGATTGGTTTGGACCGACAAATTTCCAGTTTGGCTATCCCGTGGTTTAGAAATGACCCAGTATTTTTCATACCCTAACCAATTCTCTTCTATTTTTTTTCCCCTTTAGTTCCAACGTCAGGTGCCAAGGTACATTTTCAAAATTTTATCTCTATTAATTGCAAGTGTTGTGCTAATATTTTGTGTTCAATTTGTCGTTTTTCTTCCAAAATACATGTTCCAGATTGTTCCAAAAATGATGTCTTTTACGTCTCAAGTAAAGAATGAGTACTGGATACTTGACTTCCTAATAATCTAGATCGGTGATTGATGTTTCTGCAGGCACTCAGTTCTTTTTTTTTTTTTTTTTTTTTTTAAGGACTCAATACATTAAAAAACAGCTCACACACCAAGTCTCAATTGGCAAATACCAATTAGTTGATTGTTCAGCATTTATTTCATCACAAGTTACCCTAATTCCAGCATATCCTAGCTCCAAAATCAAGCTGTGTGAAACAACAATTGTCCTTCCTTTACAATAATTAGTTCAATTAATAAGCTAGTAAAAAAGGATCATTGGATTTTCAACCTGTCACAATTGGAAATACAATCCAGCAAACTAAAGGGCCTAAATCCAAATTTTCATTTTTATGAATCAAACTTGGTAGTAATGTGTAACAAGTGTGTGCGGTGGGCTTTTTCCTTCCTTTTTTTTTTTTTTTTTTTTTTTTTTTTTTTTTGTTTTTGAGAATGTCATATGTGTGTCTCTTGAACTTTACCAAAAGGAATAAACTACACACACAGAGATATATATTTAAAAAAAATCACATATACAATAAATTCTCACGGACAAAGATGAATTGACAAGAATGGCTAAAAGGGAACGAGAACAACATAAAGAGTTGGAAAGGGCGACGTGAGAAACAAAGAAACAGATCATAACACTTTTGTTCTAACTAATTTTAAATCCTCTTAGCCAACACTATGAAATACCATCTCAGAACATTACCTGTGTCACTTGTAACAATCCTTTAAACATTCTAAACCTCGAACCTTCCGGAACTGAATTGAAACTCGAAGAGTACGTGTATGATTGTATGGTGGACCACAAAATCCTTACCGTGGTATGATAATGTGTTTTGATGAACCATATGAGAATCGACGCGATAGACCTTCTGTAAATGAGGGTTTGGAAGACAATGATGGATAGAGCCCTCTTGTTTATTCACTCTCATTACTAGAACATATTTATGCGGAAGAACCAGGGAAGTACAAAAGCTACTACCAGGCATGCCATCAAGAAGTTACAAAATGGCTGTCCATGCCAACATCGTCCGCGCCTCTCAGACAAGATGCTATCACTGCGAGTAAATCTTTCATTCCACTCCTCCATAAATCTGATATCCCCAACGCCAGTAATGTTCTTTGCAGTCTCGCCACAAATTTCGCACATTCTGCAGGAATGGAATAAGAAAGAAACCGATGTAAAATTCCTAAGAGAGTCTACTCTCTCCGATAACTTTACGATATTTTGGTGCAAAAAGGTTAGCTCAAAGAAAACAAATCCAATTCATGAAAAGAATCACATCCCATTTAACCAGTTAAAGTTCATTGCATTCCATTTACCAAACGTTTCCCCCACTTGAAAAGAAAAGGAAAAATAGAAGAAATCCAGTTTGCTTCTTTTGATTTGGTTATATTTGTAATCCAAAACCAGAAGAAGCTCCTGAATCAGCAAGAGGGCCAAGTAAGCAATCAGCAGCAGGAGAACTGTAGTCACCTGCTACCTGTGATTTTCTCACGGCTCCGCCAGAGAAGAAAGAGGTCTGGGCAATATTAAACCATTCATCAGTTTTTGTGTATAAAGAACTATACCTCATGCAATTTGTAAAATAAGTCAAGCCTTATCTCTACTAATATCCAGCAAAATCATGTCAATATTTTCTTATACAAAAATAGAAACACAAACATGCATGGATACGCATCGATGGGGAGCCTTGGATGTGTATCACAGCCTCTAATTTATTATGTTAATTTGTTTATTACATTACATCTAGTTGAAACTTGAAGAGTTGAAATAGCAAGTGCTCACTTTTCCTCTTTTGGACATTGAAATTTAATTTACTACTACACATCCCTCAATTCTTTTCTAAATGCATAGAAAAGAAAACTGCTAAAGAAGCACAGAAGAATGTGCCTAAGAAATTGGAGCTTTTTTTTTTTTTTTTTGGGGAAGTTTTAGAATCCCTAAGAATGGTTTAAAAGCAGGAAAAGTTTCATATATATAGTTGTCAAACCACAAAAATTAGTCGATCTTGCAACTACAGTTTTTTTCATTAGCAATAGTAACTTAAAGTGTATGTGTATGTGCACCACAAATAAAAAACTCCCAAAAGCTTGCATTATATTTCCAGCAATGCTTGAGCCATAATAAAGAAATGGCATTTAAAGAACAAAAGAAAATATTACCTGTTTCCCTTCAGCTTAAACCAAGTTTCTGCACACTGATAATGTGCGATGCCGAGGTCATCTTTACATCCACAGCCAAGATGGATCAAATCCGCAACACAAGTTGTTGTGGTTCTTCTATCCGGGGATTGATCAGAACTCAAATGGCAAATCCTGCAAACACTTTGAGCATCCCATTTATCAACACAACTTTTAGCACTTCTGTGACTTATGTCGATCACACATGACTGCTTCTCAGATTCAGACATCTTAACCTTTGACTCTTCCACTGTCGTTTTAGTCAACCCCAACTCACCGGCATTTGATACTGCGTTATTTTCACTTGTAATTGGAGCTTCAGAGGGATTGATCACATCTGAATTCTCAACAACCACCCCAACGCCCAACTTGGCTGGATTCTCAATAGCTGTTCCTTGTTCAACTCGATTAGTTGGCCCCAATTCACATTTTCTTGGCTCCAAGCCTTCGTTTTCTCCGCTATGACATGCTTTCTCTTCCATTTTAATCGCCCTGACGGTCTCAACAGTCGATCCATCAACAAAATCACTCGAAGTCTCAGTTGCCCTCCTTTCAACCCGACTCAAAACCCCATTACCACTCCGCAGATCATGTTCCTCCTCGTCCATAATTCTTCTAGACGCTTCACCACCAAAAAGAATTCCAAATTTTGCAAAAACCCCACAAAAGTATACACACCTAATTGCAATCAGTTCCCAAACCCCACACTAGAAACTGCTAAGCAATAATACAATATGCATTCACATGAACCCAAATGAAAAACAAACATTTTTATTTCCTGTAATAGCTGAGTAAACCAAACCAACAAGATAAATGGTTGTGAAGATAAATGGTTGTGACTAAACCAAATCGATGATTGACCCACGTGTCTTTTTAGCCTTAATCCACAATCTACAATACTGTCACAGAAAAACAATCTCAAATTCATTCCAATAATCAGGGGGTGACAAAAATGGAAATCCAACAGCTAACGCTAGAAAAAAAAAGGAAAACAAAATGGAGGAAAAAAAAAAAAAAACAACATCCGAACCTTTTTTTCCAGCGAAAAAAGCTACAGATTAGCGGGCAAAACCGAGATTTTACACCCCCAGAAATTGATCTCCGATGAGCTTCCGATCTGGGTTTTTTTCCACATCCAACCTCACCTTGTATTTGGATTTCATTTTCTCGCCCCAAAAAAGGGTGAGAGATTACATGTCTCCGTAAACATGTAGGGGAGAAACTGCGAGGCGTTAGGTGAAGAAAGAAACAAGAAAATGGGATTTTACAAACCAGAGTTAAGCGCTAAAACATTAAGAGGGATTAGCGGGTTAAGTTTGAAGATTTAAGGAAGTTTAACTTCCGGTTGTTTGTTTTAATATGCCATGTATTTTATATATACGGATTACGGATATATACCTCGCTATTTGCTAGTGATTACTTCAATGCAGGTGCAGAGAATTTTCACACGCAATCCATAACCATTTTCGTTGCTTTGCTAGTTGGCTTTCTTCTCATATAATTATTCTTTTTTGTTATTTCTGTAAATACATAAGAATAACTTCTTGATGGGTGTCAAAAAAATGAAAAACATTATTTTTTGAAATAAAAAATGAAAAATATTTGGAGCATCATAAAAATAATAGAAGATAAACACTAATTTGTGGACTTCATATTAGAGAAATAGCTTTTTATTGTTGTATAGTGTGTAGTATTTAGCATCATTTTTTTTAGTATTATTTATAAAAAAATGTCACTCACTTTTTATTATTGTATAGTGTGTAGTATTTAGCACTCTTTTTTTTAGTATTATTTATAAAAAATAGACATTTGTAAACATATATATATATATATATATCTTTTTTTTTGAATTTTAAGGTGAAATATTCAAATTTTTTAATTTTAAATAAAGTAAGGTATGTTTTAACCATTATATTATGCTGGCAATAAAAAAAAATTGTTCAATTTAATATGATCTTAAGACACGATTTTTAAGTTCAATTATCATACATTATTCAATATATGATCTTTAATATTAATAAGGTACCTAAAATTAATCTGATAAATTAAAAGATGTACTTTTCAGGCACTGACATAACAGTTTCCAATAATTAATTGTCCGTTTGGGTGGAACACTTGCAGTTGTTGTAGGTGACGATTTGGATGGGCAAACTTGTCGGTAGAGTGTTTGTCTGTGTCTCTGTGTCAGTGTCACAGAAATTGCGTTGGTGCCGTGAGAGAAGGAAGTAGAGAGTTGAGACCAGATGCAGGAGCTTATTCTCCTGTTGTTTGGTCAAAACCAAAATAATCTTTGCCATGTCTCTTTCCGTATTATAATAATTTCAATTTGTGATGAATTAATCTCCTCCAACACTCAAACGTATGTCTTTAATAACATGAATGGCAGAAGTTTACTATCCACTTTGAAAATGACCAAAAATTAAGGGTGTTTTTCTGACAAGGACTCCATCATTGGTGCATAATTGACGTGTGTACGGTCTGACCTCAAACGGTTAGGTTTTTAGGATCAGATTATTTTGATGTTTTAGAAAAATTTAAAACTAGACTAGACCGGACCATTTAAGATATTAGGACCAGATCAGACCAAAATGTTTTGAATTATGGTTTGAGAACTTTTTCCAAGAGATTTTTGTGATTTTTATTCTAGATTTTATACTTTCAAAATTCTAAATATCTAATAAAGTAAAAACGGCATTATGAAAGAGAAAATCTAGCATAAAAAATGTAAATAATACAATCATTCAAACTCCTAATTCTAAATATAATGATACAGTCATTTATATTTCAAAATCTAAATATTATAATACAGTCATTTAGACTCCAAACTATAAATATAATAATACAACCATCCAAACTCCAAACAATAAGTAAACATAAAATCTAAATAGTAAATATAAAGTCTAGATAATATACATTTTTATTTATAGACAAACGGTTTAGATACAAACAAATATTTCAAAATTGGACCACACCATTTAGAAAAGGTCATGTCCAGTTTGGGATTTTTTTTTTTAATGGTTTGATGACCGTACGAGGTTTGGTGGTATTTCTACACAGCCCTAGTGTATATTTTCAAATAGTTAGATTTTTTTTAGACCTGACGGTCTAAAGATAGATACTTGCCGATACTTTTTAAAACTAGCAAAATTTATCCATTTGGTAAATGGATTTAAATTAGGGATTTGTTTTAAGTTAGTGTGATTTAAATTATGATTTGAGTTAGTGATTTGAATTGTTAACCGAATTAATGTTTGGATATGTATTTAAGTTTTAATTTAAGTGCAAAATAAAATTGAAATTTGTGTTTGGAGAGGTAGTGAAAATAGTTTTTGATTTTTTAACAAATCTAATAAAATCTTAATGTTAATAATCCTAAAAAATATGCAATATGAATTTTAATAGTAACACAATAAAAAAAAGAATCATCTTAATTGAATAACAAATGAAAAAGTTATAATTTTTTTTTTCCAAATATAAGATAGATACTTGCCGATACTTACCAATTCAAATTGCCAATACTTGCTAGTGTATATTTTCAAATAGTTAGATTTTTTTTAGACCTGTTGGTTTAAAGATAGATACTTGTCGATACTTTTTAAAACTAGCAAAATTTATCCATTTGGTAAATGGATTCAAATTAGGGATTTGTTTTAAGTTACTAATATTTGAATTACGATTTGAGTTAGTGATTTGAATTGTTATCCGAATTAATATTTGGATATGTATTTAAGTTTTAATTTAAGTGCAGAATAAAATTGAAATTTATGTTTGGAGAGGTAGTGAAAATAGTTTTTGATTTTTTAACAAATCTAATAAAATCTTAATGTTAATGATCCTAAAAAATATGCAATATGAATTTTAATAGGAACACAATAAAAAAAGAATCATCTTAATTGAATAACAAATTAAGAAGTTATGATTTTTTTTCTAAATATAAGAGAGAGAATTTTAGTTTTTACTGTAGCAGAGATATCTGAATATCAAAAGTTTAGGAAGAGTCAGAACTCTGAAAACTTAGGATATGTTTGGTTCAAGCATTCTTTGAACTCAATGGACTCAAATTTGAATTCGAGTATCAAGAATCATTTAGATACATGTTTGTTTCCCCCAAAATCTGAATCATTTGAGTATCAAGAATTCAAGTTTTTAGAATTCTCTGCCTCCTTAAACTTTTGATACTCGGATATCTTTGCTACTATAAAAACTAAAATTCTCTCTTTGAAAAAAAAAAATCATAACTTGTTCATTTGATATCCAATTAAGATGATTCTTTTTTACTGTGTTCCTAATGAAGAGGGGAATAAATCAAAATCTATATTGCATATTTTTTAAGATCATTAACATTAAGATTTTATTAAATTTATTAATAAATTAAAAACTATCTTCACTACCTTTCCAAAAACAAATTTCAATTTTATTCTATACTCAGATTAAAACTTAAATGTACATCCAAACGTCAATTCGAATAACAATTTAAATCACTAACTCAAATCCTAATTCAAATTAAATCACTAATTCGAATCTATTTACCAAACAAATCCTTAGATTCTTCATACTTAAAGGATTCAGATTTGAGAAAAACAAACGCGTATTCAAAGGATTCTTAATACTCGAATTTAAATTCGAGTCTAAAAAATCTAAAGAGTTAACAAAACAGACAGGCCGTGAGATAATGAATAGCAAAAACCTCACGCACATAGCCATATGATGTTTGTACCTTTGTTTTGATTAAAACAGTAATTTATTAAACTATTCCCACTTCCAATATATATATATATATATATATATATATATATCTTTTTTTATCATATAATGACTGTCATTAATGCCATATTTATGTTTAAATGATTTATATTTACACGACCGATTTGGATTTCCAATTGTGCATTGTACTGCCGACGAATGTCATCGAGATATTGTCGTTTTATTTTAATTATGTGCTACGCTATCGGAATCTATATAATGATATCAAAGGTAGTGAAAATCTTTTTGTAATAACATTTTATTTCCTCCACATTACACACAACCACACATGCAACAATGAATTAAAAGTGAAAGAACAAAACAAAACAAAATGAAATGAAATGAAAGATGGCGGAAAGAAATGAAATTTTGAAAACCAATTTAAAAGTGACTTAATAAATTCATACATTTTGTGATATAATCTAATTAAAAGGGTGCAGGTTGTAGTCTGAACCACTTTTTCAGTTATAAACAGTATAAAGCTTTTACATACTACAATAACAATAAAAAAATTGCTACAATATAAAACTTTCACTTGTTACGATAAAAATATTTCAAACTAACGGTCTAACTACCTTACCAATTGCCTATAAGGTTATTTCCATTCCGTACTTAAAAAGTCTTCCATCTTGAAAACTTCCAAGGAAAACAATGAAATTATCAGGAAACTGTTGATTTTAAAAATACATCTTTCTTTCGTTATTGACAAAAAAAATATATGGATCACTTGTTACAACAAGATGGAACTCTTTTAAATGTAGCGTGGTTGGTGACATTATCTTGGTAATTACTCCAAAGTTTGCAGGACAACAATATAGTCTTACAAACAAAATTTGATAGACAATTTCAGTACTTCCATATCCTTCCATTTAATTTAGGTTAATTAAATGCTAAGAAAACTCCTAACATGCAAGATGCTTGAGGTGTGAAACCGAGCATTCACATACAAAAGAAAGAATGAGATTAAAACCAATTGCAAATAGAGTACTCCAACACGAACTCATGGGGTTCTGACTCCGCTAAGCTTTACTATTTTTTTCTTTAAGAGAGATTGAAACCCGTAGGAATAAAAAGTATTTTTCCTGTGAATATAATCGCAATGCTGACTCAAGTAAATTAATAAGAGTAGTTCTATTAAGCTCAATTAGGCTACAATTAAAGTTGTTCGATCAGTATTGACTATACATCAATCACATGTTTTTGTTATACTACCCGCAAAGGGAATTTGCTATGATTACAAGAATGACTGCAAAAATAAAAATATTCCGATAAAAAGAAGGAAGATCTGAAATCTATCCTCTATTTGACAGTAGTTTTAACCACTTATTTTTCACCACAAACTTAGTTATAAACAGTATAAAACTCTCACATGCTACAGTAACAATAAAAAAAAATTGCTATAATATAAAGCTTTCACATATTACAGTAAAAATAGTTTTAACCACTTGTTACCACTACCTTTCTAAACACCCTATATATATATATATATATATATATATATATATATATATATATTACATACCTAATACTTTGTCAAATTTTAGGTTTTCAATTATTTAACTTTGAAAAAGCCATTGGCCCATTCTTTTAATGGGAAAACAGCTGCTCTAGCTTTTCTTTTCTTGTATATTCTGACTGTGACCTCCCACATGACCTGTCATATTATGTGGTCACAAGAACATGAGAATTTA
Source organism: Artocarpus hirsutus (assembly GCA_946598075.1). Taxonomy (NCBI): domain Eukaryota; kingdom Viridiplantae; phylum Streptophyta; class Magnoliopsida; order Rosales; family Moraceae; genus Artocarpus; species Artocarpus hirsutus. Next base: position 34,070 of record CAMOHE010025181.1, read on the forward strand.
TCGACTCATCTTTATCAACCACATT